>PVIW01000300.1:327727-593708 GCA_004026585.1 Noctilio leporinus
CTGGCTGGTAGCGCAGTGGATAAGGCGCCGGCCTGCGAACCCAAAGGTCGCAGGTTCGATTCCCCAGCCAGGGCACATAACACGGTTGCAAACCAGGTCTCCAGTCAGATCTGTGGCTGGAGGCAGGTGAAAGGCAACCATACATTGATGTCTCTCTCCCTCTCTGTCTCTCTCCCTTCCCCTCTTTCCAGAAATGATGGAATGAAAGTCTTTAAAAAAAAAAAAGATTTAAAAAACTATGAACATTAAAATGGCAACAAATCCACAACTATCAACAACTGGATCTTAAAAAACAAACTAAGGAAACAACCAGAACAGGAACAATATCACAGATAGGGAGATCATTTGGAGGGTTATCAGTGGGAGGGGAAGTAAATGAGGGGAAAGGTACAGGGATTAAGAAGTATAATTGGTAGGTACGAAATAGACAGGGGATGTTAAAAGTAGTACAGGAAAGGGTGAAGCCAAAGAACTTATATGCATGACCCAGGGACATGAACTAAAAGGATGGGGGTGAGGGGGGACTGGAGGAGATGAGGGTATCGGGTGGAGGGGATCAAAGGGGGAAAAACTGGGACAACTGTAATAGTACAATCAATAAAATATATTTTTTAAAAAAGAGATGAGTTAAGTAGAAGGAATCCTTCAGGTTCCCATGGAAAGTTTTCAAATGAAAGGCTCTTTGAATTCTTCATGGTGAGAATTTCTCTTCTGCCCCAGACACCTCCGCAAATCCCAGCTCGCACACCCTCAGGCTCATAGGCTGAGCTTGGACCACTGATCAACCCTCCAGCTTGTTTCTTCTTCTTCCCCCAATCCAGTGTACCCCTTCCTTTGTCACTTAAAAAAGTCATCAGCAGGTGTATTACACCCAACAGGTCACATTGTCCATCTCTCTTCGTAGAGCCTTTGCAGAATAAAGAGTCCATCACTCTGTGCTGCTCCATCACCACCATGGGTATGGGGAGTGGATACAGAAGCATGAGTCTTTATCTTATTCCTGACGATTTCCACATGATTTCCATGAGCAACCAGGGCCAACTGTCAAAGTACCAGAGTCCTTGGTGAAATCCATCTCTCTATATACTCTATGGGGTTTGCAACAACTCAGAAATGTTAAGTTTCTTACACAAATCTGAAATGGGTAAGCAATGATCACTGTAAATTGACTAATAGGAAGTTCAAATATTCTTAGAAGGAAAAGAACAAAATACCTGCTAATCACCAAAAAGCTTGATAAACATGAATGAAACCCTTAGCCAGCCCTTACACATTTCCAGTGGAGCAACTTGTATTGTAACCAGCCCAAGTTCTCCAACTAGAGACACATTTAATGTAGGGTTAAACTAACAGATATATTCAGGTTGTAAACACTTGATGCAATTCACTTACTCATTAAATCTTTCTCTCCCAGCATTTAATGTAGCCATTTGCAGGAGGCAAAGAGTTCCTTAACCTTAATATCAACTTGGAGTTGAATTTGTTGATGTCCTTCTTCCCTTTGCTAAACTAGAAACCCCTACGTTGGAAGTCCAAGTCACAGCTGGTTACTCCTCTGAGAACAAACCAGTTTCTTGCAAACAGATGTGATCTCTCTCTAGATAATTCAGTTTGCTCCCACGTAGCCAGTGCAGCCCTTAACACCAGAGTTGTTTTTCTCTTTGGAGTGATAGATGCTGCTATTCGGGGAAATAAAAAAGAACATTCACAGCAATGACAAGGGGAAGGAGAGGAGGACTTGGAAAGGAAGATGATTTGGAGTTGTGTCGTCCATCCTTCCATGACAGTAGGAGGGACCCTGAGCTTGACCACATCATACGCTCAGACACCTGGGTGAGAGAGGTTGACTCCTTCCTGGGGGAAGCTCATTCCTCTTGGACAGCCTTTTTATTTTTTACGTTTTCATTTTCTTACGTGGATACAAAGTTCAGCCTCCCCTTCACTCCTGTCCCCTGGTTCTAAATCCTCTCTATGGAAACACATAAAACCGAAATTCTCCCACCCAGGGGTGGACCCTTGAATATGTGTCCCAGTCGCAGTGTGAAGTTCATTTCCAAGTGTCGGGCCTTACAGATTGACCTGTACTTTCATGGCTCCCCAGCACTCTGAGTAATGGTAACAGACCATAGTCTCCAAGACATGAATCTTACAGATTATTACTATTCAATTTTTGATTTTTTAAATTGTTCCGTTGTGATAAAAAGTCCATAACATAATCATTTGCAAATGTGCAGTTCAGTGGCTTTCAGTGCGTTCAGATTGTTGGGCAACCATCTCCACCCTCCCTCCACAGAACTCTTTCAGTCTTGAAAACGAAAACTCCGCACCCACTGAACATGGGTTCCCCATCCCCACCCCCTCTTCCTGGCCACCACCATTCCATTTCACGTCTCTATGGAGTTGACTCCTCTAGGTACCTGATATGAATGCAGTCATATCTGTCTATAGGTACTGTCCATTCTGGCTTACTTCACTAAGCAAAATGTCCTTGAGGTTCATCAGTGTTGTAGCATGTATCAGAATTTCCTTCCTTCTTAAGGCAAAATAAAATCTCACATTATCCTCCCATTTTATACATTTGGAAAAAAACAAGGCTCCACAAAATTAAGAGCTTTGCATAGGTCTCACAGCCAGGGTTGAAGTACCCTGATTCCCTGTGTTGTGCCTGCCCATCTCATCCTTTTCCATTTCCCAAATGTTCTATATTCCAATTTGGACTGAAGGAAAAGAGGAGGCTCTTTTCTAGCTACCCCCAGGCCAAGAGCTTGTCTTGTTGGAAGCCAATCCAACACACCTCCGGAATGGGAAGTCTCTTTCAGATAGTTGGGACTTTACAGGTTTGGGGACTACCATCCCCAAGATCCAAGCATTGGCAGGGAAACCAGGAGAGGAAGCCTGAGGGTGTAGTCCTACCATAATAAACACCACAAGTTACTATTATGATTGAGAGACAGAGACAGAGACAGGGAGAGAGGCACCTCCTGGGTGATATTGTTTGTTTGTTTATTTTTGTTTAGTCTGGATATAAGCTGAATTTCTCTTGCCAATATGGGGAAAGCCACATCACAGTGTAACCATTCCTCACAGCCATTACTTCTTAATAAAGCGGAGCACTTCTGCAAGGGATGAGGTTACTGTCAGAGAAAGCATGACTAATAATGATTAATTTCATCTGCACCAACATAAACTGGATCCACCATTCACTAAATAATTATTCTGTAGCCTGGATACCATTTGCACAGAGTTCAGGGAAGTTGCTGGCCATTTATCACATTAAAATGAAACAAAAGAACCTACATAAACAAGAGAGGATAAAATAAGAAACCATCTCATAAATAAAGCCAAATGCCTTCACATCCATCCACAAAAATGCCTGTGTGAAGCCAGAATGTGAAGCTAGAAAAATCCTGTGTCTACCTTGAACCAAAGGAAAAATACTAAACTGACTGGACACATATCCTTCTTTCAGAACAGAAGAGAGCCAAATCAGGTTCCTTCTGCAGACAGGGGAAAGGAGCAACCATCTAACTGGCAGAAGTACAACTGATCTTTTTTCTCTTGTAAGAAAATTGTCAGCACCCATCCAAAACAGGGAGAAACTAGTTTGTGCTACTTACTCCCAAATCTTAACATGCTGTTTGCAGCAAAACCTCCTTACATCTAAGGCTTTCACCTTGAGGACCATCCTTCGCTGTGTGACCTTTGACAAAGTTCATCCCGGGCCAGATCCTAACCCAGGTGTTCTCACTAAGCCTTGTTTTTAGAGGAGGTCATTTATGTGTCATTTTGCCAGTATTTATTGAGTGCCCACTCTGTGGCACTCACTGTTCTAGGCACAATAACACCCCAGTGAGCAAAGTCCCTGCTCTCAAAGAGCTTTCATTCCAGCAGTGAAAGGTATGTGATGAACAAATAAGCAAGTAGAATGAATAGTATATCAGACAGAGGTTAAGTGCTAGGTATAAAATAAGGCAGGTTAAGAGGATCAGGGAAAGTCAGAATGGTTGGAGTCTGTTATTTTATAGTGAGTGGTCAGGAAAATCATCAAGGATAACTTATATTTAAGCCAAGAGGATAAGAGCAAGCATGAGAAATGCCCAGGAGAGAGCCCTCTGGGCAGATGAAACATCAAAAACCAAGTCCCCGAGGTTGGCTGCTGCTAGAAGTATTCTGCAAGATAGTGCAGGGTGTGAGGAGCTCAGGTGGTTAACAGGGACCATTGCAAAGAGTTAATGTTGGCGTGGAATGAAAGAGGGAGCCATTGGAGGTTTGGGAGAGGAAGCTTCTGATCTGATGGTCATTTTAAAGGATCATTGCAGCCAGATACTGTGGTAAATAGAATGGATGTATGGATTTTGAGTTCTGCTAGTCAGTCCAGAGTGGAGATAATCATCTGAGTGGTTTATGTGTGTAGGTGATGCTCAGTGCCATGCGAGAGTACAGTGGAGAGAAGAGGTTGGAGAACTGAGTCCTGGGGCACACCAGTGTTCAGAGGTCAGGAACAAGAGGAGGAGGGACCAGCCAAAGATTGAGAAAAGGAGCAGGCAGAGCCAGGAGGAAAACAGAGAGTGCTGTCCCAGAAGCTGAGGTAAAAGTGCCTGAAGGAAGGAAAGATCACAGGTGTCAAAGGTGGCCCAGCAGGCAGATAGGAATTAATGTTATTAGAAGTTTGGGAATATCTCTCCAAAGAGCATGTAAACTCTGGTGTTCAGATTACTCCAGGAAAGTACTCGAGAAAGGGTGTCACACCTTTACGTGACCACTGTCACCAAGCAGCCCTTTTGAGGTTCCAAGCTGATCCCAGTGAGAAATGAGTCAATATAATCATCGTCAACCTCAAATAACCCAGCTTCGTGTCGTAGGTAGCTGGGACGCTTGCTTCCACCTAAGGGACACAGGTGCCCTGATGTCAATTGCCACTGTTTTTCACAGACACATACGTGCCAGGGCACCTAGAGCAAGCAATCAGATTACGTCTTCTCATTTTAGATGTGAAGCTATTGGGAAACTAGTTTGGGTATATTGCCACCTTGATCAGTACCATTAAAATAAAATATCCAAAAGGGAGATTGCCCATCCAAGTTTGACTTCTGTGACCTGGCCTTCAGAGTCCTCTAGAACCCACTATTTCATAATCCCAACCAGTGATTCCAAGCCATATGGTTACTCCCTTACCCTTCAATATCTGGGACACTTCCGTCATTTCAGACTAGGATATTTCCCTCCCTCCCTCCCTCTGCCGGTTTAAGGTAGTTTTTAGGCTCCTCCAAATCTACAGTCATTTATCTTTTCCCTTTGCCCCATGCCCATGGCACTTGCTTTATACGTTATTGTTTGCATCCTCTTCACTTGATATCTTCTTGATGGCAGTCACCATATCATCATCATCTCTATTCTGTATGTCGCTTACCACTATGCCTTGCACCAAATATGTCCTCAGTGATTATTTATAGGGTGAGTGAATGGCTCACAATACAAAATGATGGGGCTGAAGAGCTAACAAGTCAATAATTGAGTTCAGTTCAGGACCTTTAAATTCTGACGCCCAGGTTCACCCTTTAGAAACGTCTGCTCCTTCTGCCAATGTCAGTTGTTGATGGTGACAGAACTATTAAATATACTCTGAAGACCTTGGCCTGGCCACCCTGGAGCCTGGCCCACACAGTCTTTCCTTCTCTGGGCAACACTCCGACTCTCCCAGGCTCAATGGGAAGCTCTCGATACCTCCCTGTTTTTTAAATAATGACTTTCTTTTTTCCTATTTCATAGGAACCACTGAGATGAGGCTACACAGTAAACCAGAGAAGAGCAAATGGTTGGTGCATCTCTGCTGGGGCCCACCATGTACTTGAAGTCACACTGAGCACCTTACCCCGACCTCCATCTCTACACTTGGCACGTAGAAAAGAATGGACAAGTATCTCTAGCTTTATATACTCTTGAGGATCTGAACCCGACTCAAAGCTCTAGGGGCTAAGTGCTAAATGAGTTATACTATCTATCTAGACAACACTATCTTGTTAACTCAGGGCCTGGGGAGATATCAAGAATTGTCTGCAATCAAGAAAGTATTCCTGAGCCCTGGCTGGTGGTTCAATGGATAGGCACTAGCCTGCGAACCCAAAGGTCACTGGTTCAATTCCCATCAGGGCACATAACCAGATTGCAAGCCAGGTCTCCCTCCAGGTCTGTAGCTGGAGGCAGATGAAAGGCAACCATACATGGGTGCTTCTCTTCCTTTCTTCCTCCCTCCCTGCCCTCCCCTCTGAACATAATGAGTAAAATCTTAAAAGAAAGAAAGAAAGAAAGAAAGAAAGAAAGAAAGAAAGAAAGAAAGAAAGAAAGAAAGAAAGAAAGAAAGACAAGAAAAAGCATTCCTAAGGGCTGGGCTCTGGAGCAGAAGGATTGGTTAGAGTGGTGACAAACAGGATGGGAGAGCATGCCAGGAGTGAGAAAAGAAGTCAGCAGTCCCTGGAGTGGGGGGAAAAGTGTGTTTAGAAGCTTGGTAGATCTGTGGATCAGCCAAGGTGAGAGAAAGCTGGTAAGACCTGTCTGGCCAGCTACTCCAGTTCCTTACCTACTGGTCCTAATAGAGCTACAGCTCTGAGCCTTTGATGGTGGGTGTCAGTCAGGGTACAGCAGTGAGGCCAGGCTGTGCACAAACATCGACTGTTAGTTGCAAGCCATTGAAATAGCACTGGGCCAGGAGTCAGAAGGCCTGGGTCCCAGCCTCAGCTGTGTCACTGAAAAAACACGTCAACATAAATAAGGTAATCAATTTCTCCTTGGGTTGGTTTTCTCCCTTTAAGGGGAAAAAGGTTGTTGGGGGGGAGGGGGGGGTGAAGCCATAGCTCTGCCACTTCATGGTGGATCATACCATGAGGATCATATTCAATGGTGATTAACAAAACTCTATCCCAAAGTGATGTGTAGTGTATGAAATAAATCCCTAACAAAAATATGATAGGTTGTCTTGAGAAATATATTGGTATAGCTTAACACAGACCCAACGAGAGAATTGTAATCCATTGCTGCTTCTCGCTCTGAGGGTACGTTCCCGGAGGGTACACTTCGGAATTAATGGGGAGCTGGCAAGAACATGGGGATCGCAATGACTTGGACTGATTCCTACCTCTGTTACTTGCTATCTGGGTGACTGCGAACCAGTTTTGTAAACTTGCTCAGCCTCAATTTTTGTTTTCTTTTTATTTATCAGGAAAATTAAAACAATCCTGCCTACTTTGTGGTGAGGAACCGAGATAATTCCGGGTGAAGCTTTTAAGTCAGTTCAGGCACACAGTAGATAATCCTAAATGGTGTGGCCTTTTTATCATCAGCTTCAACACAAAAGGCTTCATGTACTATAGATGCCATCTCAAACTCGTTGTCTATTTGCAAAGATTGAAATGTTTCTGACTTTATAAATATATTTTCAATCTTATTTGAAACTCCTCACATTTTTGTTTTGTTTTGTTTTGTTTTGTGTTGTCCTTTATTTCTCAGACCAGAAAGGACATGGTGGAAATCAACATACAATGCTATTTAATACATTGTGTGTTCGAAAATATTCTGTAGCCCTCTCCCCATCTTCCCATCCACTGTCAAAAACAAACAAACAAAAAGTCCAGGTCTGCTGGCTGTGAAATAACTGAAAAATATATTGCTATCTTGTACCACACCTGCAATTTGGATTAGATTTTATGCTTCTATCACGCTTGGGTTGGCAGGGTCTCTCTGAGGAGGGACAAAGGAAGGAAAAGAAAAGGTGAGTAAACCAGAATGGCTCAGAATAAGCATTTAAGCATTTAAAGTTAATGAAATCCACAGGGTTTCAGTCAAAGCCCAACCCTTGGCGGAGGTGTTAGAAACTAGGTCAGTTGGCTGAGATGAAGAACTTGACTTTGCTGGCCATTGCTGCATGGTGAGCTTGGGTGGCCATGGCAGGGCGGGGTTCGTGGACAGGTCCTGGGTAACCCTCAGAGGCCAGGCTGCGCATCCACGTGCCCAGATTCACCAGTGGGTCTCCGCAGTGCCCTGCAGAGACCAGCTCCCTGTCTCCTGACCCAGGGAGAGCTGTGCAGGGCCTGAGAGGGGAGGCCCCCTACCTCTATCACAACCAGGAAGTTGGGAGAAATCTTTCTTGATCACCTTCAAAACAAAGACTGTTTCAAAAACAGCACTTTCCTAAGCAAGGAGAGGGGATTTTGCAACCATCACACTAGTTCTGTTGCTGCTGCCTTAACGAAGGCACCAACCAGCACAATGACCCTGACAGTGCTCGGGCGAAACTCAAACTCTGCCAAGGAGCTGAGGTCCTCAACAGGAACACAAGCCAGTGGTTCCCACCCGCTGCACAGAAAAGCACCTGGGGAACTTAGGGAATATAAATATACAGGTGCCTGGAACCTATTTCTAGATTTCCTAGTTAATCAGTATGGGCTAAGGCACAGATACCAGGCTATTGTTTTTTTTTTTTTAATTCCTAGCGATTCCAACATGAAGCCCAAGTTGAGAAGTATGATCTCTGTAGGAACAACATTACGTGTATATGAGGGAGATGAGGGTTAGAGTCCCAATGAGTGATTTGTTCTGCAATTAGACTGCCTTCCCCTTGCTGTCCAATACCTTGGTCATGTTCGAGAGAAATCTTCTTAGTTTCGATGTCATTATAAAGACCCCCATCGCCCCATCACAGCATGTGGGGAAATGAAACTCTCAAAGGCTACGGTAGAAGAAGGGAACTGAGAGGTGAAACTGGCTTTAAATAGGAATGAAACTGACCAGCGCGCTCACAGGCCAAAAGGGGAGAAATGAAGCAATGAAAACAAACTACCTCACTGAGAGAAGCCAGCTAAGCCCGGAAAGCTCTTTCAGTTTGGATCATTTAAGGTTTCAGTAAGGGATTATGTTTTACATGTTGAAAGTACCCCCATGCGGTAAAGCCACACAACCCAGGTGTTTCTTCAGGGCCACTGCAGAGTCACACAGTCTGCTGATGGGAAACACACACTCCTGAAAGAACACAGAGGGTGGGGATCGCTGCTCAGATACCACTACACACAAAAAAAGAGAGGTGCCCACCTTTCCACAACCTCCGACAGCACCACCGTGCCTAATCCCAGCATGAGTTCGTCATACAAAGACCCCCAAAGAACCTAAGTCACCAACTGCAAAGTAAACAGAAGAAAGATGATATTTTTGGGCTTGGATTTTCTGATGAAGAAAAATGTTCCTTCGAGAAACTGGCTAGGAAGAGGGTTTGGGTTTAGACTGTGAACCAATGTCACACAAACATTGCATCTGTGGTGGTCCCTGAAACCACTGCAAGGACCCACACTGTGCCTTTTCATCAGTAACCAATGAACACGTACGTGCTCCTTACACCAAGTCTGGATTTTCTTACGTGGAAAGCACAGGTGGGAGGAAGCCAGGTCCATATTTTCCCATAAAAATCATCACAATGGCCAAACAAGAGACAGGACAGAGGCCGACAGGAAGGTGGGGCTGCCGAAGATATGCAATAGGCCATTGATTCGAGTTATTAAATAAACAGCAAGAATCTTAAAAACATCTATTTCAGTCCTGCAACTTCTGGAGTTTTAAGGGTTAGGTCAGGATCTATCAGAGCTACTGCCTGGTTTCCATCCCCATCCCCCACCAAGGAAAGTGATAGTACGTCCAGAGGATGATCTGAGGACTGATTTATTTATCTCCTTAACTTGCATAAAGCCTAAGAGCAGGTCCGGTCCGTTTCTGAACTTTGTGACATCCATGACCAGAATCTCTGTGTCCTCAGACTACCTTCTCCTGGCTCAGAGACAAAATTAGGACAGGACTCTAACTGGGTGACAGATGGGAGAGATGGGGACCTAAAACTTCCCAGCTCTCTCTCTCTATACGTGAAGAGTCACAATGATGTTCCCCTGTTCCTTCCATCTCCTCAGCCTTGGGACCCTCAGAAACACACGTAACAGACCCATCTCCAACCAGAAATGGAGCAACCAGACACACATTTCTTGAATGGATATCCATGATGTGGTGGGAGTGCCTTGGGACTTTGATTCTCCTCATTATCCTTTGGCGCATTTCAAATTCGGAGAGGGTTAGCAGCCATTGGAATGGTCCCTAATCCGAAGAGCACTTGGTTTATTCATTGCTTCCCTATACAGAGTGGCTCTGAGCCTAGACTCTGGAGTCAGGGTTTAAAGCCTAGTGGCATGACCGCAGACAAGCTATGTGACCTCTCTAAGTCTCTATTTCATCATCTGTTAAATACCGCCTTCAGAATTGTTGGGAAGATTAAGTGAGACAGTGGGAAGCACAAGGCAAGGGCTGAATAGTGGTTAGCTATTATTATCAGTATACTGTTAGTAATCTCATAATAACAATCCCGTTATGCATAGTTGAGACTGACAGGAGACAGAGCACGGGGATTCATGCATACCTGTGTATGTATGTACACATGCATGCACCCATGGTATGTCTAGAGACCTGGCGTTCGCTAGGAGGCAGACTCCTTTTAATTCAATGTGTGCTCTGCCCCAGCAAGAGTGGAGCTGTACTGTGGACCACAGGTTTCTGGGGAACCACTAATTAAAACTAAAAGTATTGAATTGCAATCATGCTTCATTGATGGAAATGATCAGAGAGATTGAGTGATTTGTCCAGAATCACGTACCTTGTTGGTAAGCTGCACAGAACTGAGATGTCAACCCAAGCTGCCTGGCACTAAAGACAAACTCAGGGCAGAGGGGAGGGGCTGTGGAGTTCTTGCCACTGGAGGGACGTAAGAAATGAACCCAAATCCCCTTCCTCACTGCCCTCTATCACCTGGTACTGCTGAACAAAACCAAAGGGGCTCACCCTAATACCCATTTCTTCTCTTGGATGCCTCAGGAGTCAGATGTGTGTACTAAATTACTGTCCCCACCTCTAAAAGAATAAAATTTGCCAAATCTTCCTTTCATCAAATGGGTTTAGACTACTGTTATCAATTGGCAGGGCACCAAAATGTCATATTTGTGACCCAGTAAAAGTCCTTCTGAACATTCAAGAAATCCACACAACTGTCCCCTGGTGCTCTCCCATGCACACCCCCACACCAGAAACAGTACCAATCCTCCTCCCCACGTGGAGGGATAAGTTCCAATTTATCAAGAAACTCACAAGCGAGTGCTCTCCTCCTGGGAAGCATTGAGAGTGGCCAAGTTTCAGGGTGGAGGTTTATATGGGAAAGGATATTGCATCATTCAAGAGGTTAATGAGCTTCACAAGGCAGATGTCCTGAATGGCAGGGAGGGAACAGCAGACAAGAGGAGGGGGTGGCGGGAGAGACGCGCACAGGGAATTGCTCCCATTCCTCAATATCAGGGGTGGTCAGGACATGCCCTCCTTGTGGTAATAATGGCAGCAGAAGGACAAGCTCTCCCAGCAGGCACTGGAGCCTGGCTGATGGTTGGGTGGCAGGCAGCCTGACCTTCACATCCCGCCCTGGCTCTCTGAGCGAAGAATGCATTGTCAGCATGGAGACCCCTGAAGATCCTGCCGAAACCAGCTAGTTTCATGTTTCTCAAAAGGGGGGCCACAGAATATTTATTCCAACACATGGTACTATGCTATTAAATAGTGTGTGGAAGACTGTACACTGCTCCACCACCACTCACTCTTGGAAATTCGTGGGCACGATAGTTGTCCAGGCTCTTTATGAGGAAGAGAGTCCTGGGCTCACCCAGTTATTGTTCCAATGATCCAGGCATTCAAGTGCCACTGGGGTCCTGATAGGCCTCCTACTGTGATTGATTGGGAGGGAAATCCAGCAAGCAAATACAGATCAAGTAAACAAATGTGGATTGTTTTTCCTCTACTCTGTGTGTGTGTGTGTGTGTGTGTGTGTGTGTGTACATATACAGTATACTATAATAACTGTACCCTTTGCACCTTATTTCCCAACAGTATTGAGGTCAACACTATTAAGTATTTACTAAGAAAAAGAAAACATGGCCAACACTTTGAGAGATCCAAAGAAACAGTCCCTGCATTCCTAGACCTAGGCATTGTAATAGAAGAGACACAAAATGAATCAAATCACAATAAACAAAATAACAAGAGATAAATCAAAGAGCAACACAGCCTGTAAGTAACCATAAACAGTAATAAAATAGAGGCCACAAGTCCTATGAGATTAATTTGCAAACAGGGTAGAAAAAGAGGGAGGGGCACAGAAGGCAAAGAATGGGCACTAATCCAAATGTGAATGCTTTTTTCCCTCCAGAAGTCCCCTCATTTACTTTCTCTCCTCTAGCCCCTGCTCCTTTGTTCCAAACCCTTTCAAGCTCCTGTCACTTGGTTTAAGCAGCAAAATTGTTACAACCTGATAGGGTAAGTTTGTGAACTTCCCTCTATCCTCCCTACCAAAGATGCAGGGAACAGCGTTGAGGCTGACAGAAGGTACTTTCCCTTATCTTCCTGCTTCCTCCCGCTCCCCAGTTCTAGCCTTTGCCCCAGGACACCCTGGGGAAAGGAACAACAAATTTTGCCTTCCCATGAACTGCAAGACGTAGGTGAATGCTAGAAATGATGCTCATCACTCATTTGCATATACTTCTCCCTAACCCTCAAATTGTTAACGGTAACTGAATTAGAAATAAATCAAATACCAAGAAATAAAGTAACAAGTAAGAGATAAATCAAATAGTGATACAACATTGGCATACCTTTACTCATGCCCTTTCTCATTTCATCATAAGCCCTGCTCTCTTCAAGGCTCCGCAAAAATCCCATCTGTCCCAAGAAGCCTTATCAACTAGCCCACACCAATCTCCTATCTTTTAATATTTGTAAAAAACTATCAGAACCTCACAGACCTTCCATCTTACCTGGTCTTATTCTTAAAATTATTCATAAGTTTCCACTGTAATTTCCAGCTGTGCCTCCTCAGAGCAGAGGATGTGTGTTCCCCTCTGTTACGGTGGTGGCCTCAACAAACCAGAGCTCTGGGAAAGCTGAACAGAACTGGGGTGTGAAGCCTAGAAGAATCCAGTGACATTTGGTATAATTAATGGCTGACTGAGACGTCTGTAGCCCCTCAAAAGGTCTACATGATAATACTGCCTTATTCAGACCCTCACAAGCTCCCCAAGCCTGTCCACTATTTTAAGTTCCAGGTCCCAAACCTAATTTAAACAGGTTCCCAATTATTATGGACTGAATATTTGTGTCCTCCCAAAATATATATGTTGAAGCTCTAATCCCCAATGTTATAGTACTTGGTGATGGGGCCTTTGGGGGGTGATTAGGTTTAGATAAGATCATAAAGGTGAGCAGGATGGGACTAGTGGCATTTTAAGAAAAGAAAGAGAGGACCTCCAGTCAAGATGGCAATGTAGGCAGACATGGCTCAACTCTGCACAAGCACATCAAAAGTATAACTAAAATGTAGAGCAACTATCAGTCAGAACTGTCCGAAATCGAGTTGAATGGAAGTCTGACAACTACAGAACTGAAGAAATCATATCCATTGAGATGGGCAGGAGGGATACAGAACAGGCTGCACTTTTACCAACATGTGGTGGATAATATTTTGGGAAGGATATCTTGGGAGCAAGGAGTCCCAGCCCCGCAACAGGCCTCCAAGCCCAGGATTCCAATGGAAAGAAGATAAGTCATTACAATTTCTGGCTACAAAAACCAGTGGGGATCGAGTTGGTACAAGAAACTGCTGGAGCCCCAAACAGTTCCTCTTCAAGAACCCACACGTGGAATCACCTACTCAGACTCACTCCCTCTGAGCTCCAGCACCAGGGTAGCAAATTGAAAGGCATCAGTGGCATATAGGGAGGAAGTGAAGTGTCTGGCATCAAGGAAAGCAGAGGTCATTATTGTCTCTTTTCTATACCCTCCCCCCACAGAGCCAGCAAATTGGTCCCATATCCAAGACTCCATGAACCTGGCTAACACTGTTTGACCAGCCTTGGAGATCCCCAGAGACTCCGCCCCAACCAACTGATGAGCCTACTCAAACTGCTTTTCCAAATGAATGGCTGGTCTTGGCTCTGCTTCACAACTTCCTAAATCATATCAAACAAGTAATAGCTGCCTCAGTGAGCCCCAGACCCCATACTAGCAGCAGCCAGCTTAGATTCACAGCTTGGCTTCCCCTGGGAATCTCCAAGTACCAGCCACCTCAGATGGCTTTATAGCTCAGGCAGGATGCCCTGGGGAAAACACAGGTGGGGGCTGACCTTGCCTTGTGTCACCTGGGAAACCCCAGGGCCAGTGCACCCAGTGAATATCTACAGGCTACACTGGAGCACCACCACCCTGCTCTGCACAGCTGATCCTCCACAGAGGGTGGAGGTTGGTGGACAGTGGTCACAGCCAGTCCTTGCAGCTGACTGGCCTGGGTAAATCCCTCCCACTGATC
This sequence comes from Noctilio leporinus, assembly GCA_004026585.1. Taxonomy (NCBI): domain Eukaryota; kingdom Metazoa; phylum Chordata; class Mammalia; order Chiroptera; family Noctilionidae; genus Noctilio; species Noctilio leporinus. The sequence goes on from PVIW01000300.1 coordinate 342,150, forward strand.
TGCCAACAGCAACAATGGCTCAACTACCAAGAGGAGGGCGTACTCAGTCTCCATGAAGGGTGAACCTTGAGTACCCAGCTTGGGTGATAGGGGAGGCTGTGCCATTGGACCCTACAGGACACCTACTACATTAGGCCATACTACCAAGAAACTGGGTCAAAGCAGTTCTACCTAATACACAGAAACAAACACAGGGAGACTGTCAAACTGAAGAGGCAAAGAAATATAAAACCTCAGGAAAAGAACTAAATAAAATGAAGATAGCCAGCCTATCAGATGCAAAGTTCAAAAAACTGGCTAAGGATGCTCAAAGAACTTAGTGAGGATCTCAAATGCACAAAAAAGATCTGTTCAGAAATGAAGGATACACTAATTGAAATGAAGAAAAACTCAATTATTTGAAACATAAGGAACCAAAAAACAACCAATCAGAACAACATGAAGAAAAAAAAAATGAGGACAGAATAAGCAGCCTCTGGGATACTTCAAGAGGTCCAACATTCACATCATAGGGGTGCCAGAAGGAGAAGAGAAAGAATAAGACACTGGAAATCTATTTGAAAAACTAATGGAAGAAAGCTTTCCTAATCTGGTGAAGAAAATAGACATACAAGTACCAGAAGCACAAAGCCCCAAATAAGATGGAAGCAAAGAGGCCCACTCCAAGACACATCATAATTAAAATGCCAAAGGTTAAGGATAAAGAGAGAATCTTAAAAAGAGAAAGAGAAAAGAAGGCAGCTACCTATAGGGGAGTTCCCATAAGACTGTCAGATGATTTCTTTTTTTTTTTTTTTTTTCCTTTTTTTAATTTTATTGTTGTTGTATTACATCCATCCCCTTTTTGCCCCTCTCCGTCCGCCTCCCCACCCACCCATTCCCCCTGATTTCTTAAAAGATATTTTTCAGGCTAGAAGGGATTGACAAGAAATATTCAAAGTCATGAAGAGTAGGGACCTATGGCCAAGATTGCTCTATCCAGCGAAATTGTCATTTAGATTCAAAGGGCAGATAAAGACCTCAGATAAGAAAAAAACTAAAGGAGTTCATTATCACCAAACCATTATTATATGAAATGTGAAAGGGATTTATTTAAGTAAAAGAAGATCAAAATTATGAACAACAATAAAATGGCAAAAAAATACATATCTATCAACAGCTAAATCTAAAAAACAAACTAAGCAAATAAGAAGAACAGAGACAGAATCAGGATATGGAGAACATTTTGATGGTTGCCAAATGGGAAGACGGTCTGGGGGAATGGGTGAAGAGGTGAGGGGATTAAAAAGTACAAGTAGGTGGTTAGAGAATAACTATGGGGGTGTAAAGTATAGTATAGGAAATGAAGTAGCCAAAGAACTTATGCACATGACCCATGGACATGGACAATGGTGTGAGGATGGCCTGAGGGAGTGGAGGATACTGGGTGGAGGGGGACAAAGGGGGAAAAATAGGGACAACTGTAATAGCATAATCAATAAAATATAATTTAAAAAGACATCTGAGCTTCTGTTTCTGCCATGTGAGGATACGAGAAGAAGGAAGCCATGAAGAGAGCCTTCAGTAGGAGCCTTTTCTACTGATCTTGGACCCTTTGATCCAGAACCATGGAAGTTAAATGTTGTTTAAACCACCTGGTCAATGGTACTTGGTTACAGCCACCCAAGTCGAGTAAGGCACCAGTATTTTAATTCACCTATGAGTAAATACACATCTCGTTTTTGGTAATTTACCCCCACAGTGGAACATTCCCCATCACACCTTCTTCCTCTACTCATCTGAATTCCAAGTTCTTCAGTACCTAGCCCAGCCTCACAGCATCCAGGAATCCTTCCACAGGGAGCTCAGAGCTACAACTGTCTGTACCACCCCTTGGCCACTTCCTCACGTCCTGGCCTATCAGCAGGAACAACTGGGAATGAACACCTATGCCTTACAACTCTGGCTTATCAACTTTTATTTGTATTGACCTCTTGTATGACTACCATCGCCCATTCATTTTAAGGTGTGTAATTTTTCACTTCCAACATCTCTGAAAGTATCTCAAAATATGTGCCATCTTAGACTTGATAACATACGGTACTTCACTTTTCATATGTATACCCTTTATCTCTTAACACACTGCAAGCTCTTTGGGGGAAGAACCCACATATCACTGCATATGTCAGTTTTTCTTTACCTGCCTAGAAAAGGTTTTCCCAGATCCTCCATACTTCCTTGCTTAAAGAATAAGTGGTTCCCCTGGAATCTAATACAAAGTTTGGTCTCCTGGGGTTTGTGATCCCAGATTGTTCCTTCTCTCCCATGAAAGGATGTGACAACTAGAGAGCAGCCAGAGGTTTTGGTACATTGGATACAGTGGAGGCTTCATTTTTGGTCATTTCTGTCTCACAACATTGTAGAATTTTAGAATTGGAAGCACACACTAGCCCCAAAGTGATTTCTTTCTCTACATCCCAGAGTGACACTTGTTTCTCTGTGCCTCACTTTCTCTTTTGCCAAGTGGGTCCAATTACACTCACTAGAATGAAACTAAATGAAAATCTTATAATGCTGCAGAAGGGGTCCTGAGAGTGATTCAGTGCTGGCCCTGGGGGAAGGCTGCTTCCAGTGATGGGAAGAGGGAAGAAGGCTTCTTCTGTTCAGTATTTACATAGTGCATTACCGTGGCAAGTCCCCTGAAGTTCACCCCCTTTCTCTCTATTGTAACTTTTCTGCTCCCAAACAGGGAGGCCTCAGCTGTCAAGGTAAGAACAAGGGAATAAGGGTAGTGCAAGCAGAGCCAGCAAAGGTTCCATGGCAGCCTTTGGGAGACACTTACTTGTTCACAACCCTCCTTCATCAGTCTGTGTCTTCTTGAGTGTCCTCCCACACATCCAGGTAGTGGGTGCAAACATGTCTTGTTACATGCTGCTGATTAAGTAGGAGACACCATGTGAGTTGCCAAGAACAGCTTACCTGAGGCTGATCTGTACACCTGGATCTCAGGTCCAGGAATGCCAATCCAATTAGGTGCCAGTTAAATGAGCTCTGGACACAAACTCCTTTACCTGCATCAAAACTTTGAGGTGCACACGTGAACACGCATTCGATGCCCAACCATAGACCATTTCCTGTCTGAGGATCATCCTGAATAGTGCTTTTGATGCTGAGTAAAACCACATACTCTTGAGCTACCTGAGTCTTGACCAAGATCAGGAACCATCCTGATGTTTGATCCGTGGAAGCAATGAGGCCAGAGCTGATTCTGGTATCCCCTTGCTTGTCCTCCTCCACTTCCCCCTCTGAAAAACCAAACAAATGTTTCTGTTTGCTTCCTTCTTGCCCTTTGCTTTTCTAGGCCTACATTTGCAAAGTTCATTCTTCCCGGTTAATGAAGAAACAAAGAGGTCATAACTCCAAGGAAGATATCCATGTCCCCTCTCCATGTTAGCAGAATGGCCCTCTGTTCCTTCTCTTCTTGTCCTCTCTTGAAGGAAGGTAACACCTAATGGAATAAGTGTTTTACAAAGCTTCCTAATCATCCTCTTCCAACCCTGTCCAGCCTCTGGAGGCTAAGGAATTAATCAGTGAAACATCTTTACAAAGGCCCACTGACCCAGAGATCTCAGCCACTCTGCCAGGGAGGAGGCATCTCTACACTGGAATCAGGCCTGGGAGTGGTCCAGAAATAGCTGGTTTAGTGGGCATCAGCATGTGATCTAATGAATCTGTGAAATACCATAAATTCAACCACACTTGGAGAACCATGATGCTCATTAACATATTAAAGGCTTTCAGACATCCTACTGCAAAGACATCTGTTTAGCTTTGCTTAACCAGGTATTTCCCAATCTTTTTGCTCACGGAATCCTTTTTGGTCTCTACCACCTTTTCATAAAAATATATTTTAGTGATTATGCTATTGCAGTTGTCCCAATTTTTCCCTCCTTTGCCACTGTCTGCCTAGAACCCCCTTTCCCTCCTGCAATTCCCCCTTGCTTCATGTCCATGGATCATGCATGTACCTTCTTGAGCGCCTCCCTTTCCTATACTATTCTTAACACCCCTCTGTCTATTTTGTATGTACCAATTATGTTTCTTAAACTCTGCACCTTCTCCCCCAATTCTCCCTCTTCCCCCTCCCCACTGATAACCCTCCAAATGATCACCATATCTATGATTCTGTTTCTGTTCTATTTGTTTGCTTAGTTTGTTTTATAGATTCAGTTGTTGATAGTTGTGAGTTTGTTATCATTTTATTGTTCATAGTTTTGATAGTCTTTTTCTTAAACAAGTCCTTTTAACAGTTCATGTAATAATGGCTTTGTAATGATGAATTCCTTTGGCTTCACCTTGTCTGGGAAGCAATTTATCTGCCTTCCATTTTAAATGATAGCTTTGGTGGATAGAGTATTCTTGGTTGTAGGTCCTTGCTTGTCATCACTTTGAATACTTCTTGTCAGTCCCTTCTAGCTTGCAAGGATTCTTTTGAGAAGTCAGCTGACAGCCTTATGAAAACTCCTTTGTAGGTAACTTTTCTCTTTATCATTAACCTTTGACATTTTAATTACGTGTCTTGGTGTGGTCCTCTTGGGTCCAACTTGTTTGGCACTTTCTGTGCTTCTTGGACTTGTATGCCAAATTAGAGAAGTTTCCTTTTCATTATTTTTTTCAAACAAGTTTTCAATTTCTTGCTCTTTCTCTTCTCTTTTTTGGCATCCCTATGACTCAGATGTTGGTATGCTTTAAATTGCCCCAGGGGTTCCTAGGCCTATCCTAATTTTTTTTTTTTTTTTTTAATTCTTTTTTCTTCCTGCTGTGCTGATTGAATGCTTTTTCCTTCCTTGTGTTCCAAATTGTTGGTGTGATTTTCAGCTTTATCCATTCTATTGTTGACTGACTACAGATATTTTAGTTATTTCACTTAGTGTAACTTTCATGTCTTCCCTTTTTTTGCTGTACTCAATAAGTTCTCTGAGCATATCCTGGTCACCAGAGTTTTAAACTCTGCATCTGATGGGTTGATTATCTCTATTTCATTCAGTTCTTTTTCTGGGGTTTTCTTCTGTTCTTTCATTTGGGCCATATATTTATTTGTCAGCCTCCCATATTTGTTTCTGTGTATTAGGTAGAGCTGCTTTGACTCCCTGTAAGAGGCACCTATAACTTGTGTGGGGCAGAGCCTTAGGTAATTGCCAGGGCAAGACAACCCACTTCACCACTCCATGGCTCTGTCAGAGGAGGGCTCTGAGAGGGTACAATGCCACTGCCTCTCTTCTGGAAGTTTTCCTGGCACTTCACCTACTTCCTGTATATGACTGGCACCCTTCTAGATGTTGCCCTGGTGGTGAAACCCAGAGTAGGTGGGCTTGTACACATGCTAAGTACACACGGGCCCTTGAAATGAACTCTCCTGAGAATCCAGCAGTTTCTTACCCAGGTCCTGCCCCAGGACCCACTGGTTTTTATAGCTAGACGTTATGTGGATTTATCTTTCAAGTGCTGGAACTCTGAGCTGTGTGGTCTTGCCTGGGGCCGGGATCACTCACTTCCAAGGTATGATTTTCATTTTTATCCATCCCACATGAATGTTGGACCACCGCTGCCTTTTTGTCAGTCTCTGTGTCTCTGCCCCTTCTACCGGTTTAGATGAATGTGGTTTCTTTAAATCCTTGGTTGTTGGACTTCCGTATCACTTGATTTTCTAATGGTTTTGGTTGTTGTTTGTTTTAAGAAATAGTTGTAATTCTCTCTGTGGTTGCACAAGGAGGCAAAGTGTACCTACCCTATGCCTCCATCTTGACCAGGAGTCTCTACCAAGTTTTAATGTTCAGAATAAGTGTGTTCTGCAGACTGCCTATTGTAAAATGTTGATCTAACCTAGTCTTATACTTTCAAGTTTTTCATGGAAAAATTAAGAAATGGGGGAGGGGTGTTAACTTACTTAATCCTACTCATGAATAGCAATACAAAATAGTACATAAAAATCAGAGAGCAAGCTCTGGACTAGTAGGCCTAGCTGTCTGGGTTGAATTTTCTCCCAGCTATTTTCTAGCTGTAAGGCTTGAACCGTCACTCTCCTTTAAAATAATTTTCATTTTCGGTGAAAAAAAAAAGAATTTGTTTTACATTCACCTAAGAACAATTTTTCATTGCTTTTAGAGAGGGAGGAAAGAGAAGGAGAGAGAAGGAGACATGCAAGAGATAAACATCGACTGGTTGCCTTCTTGTACATGTCCCAACTGGGGATCAAACCTGAAACCTGGGTATGTGCCCTGACCAGGAATTGAACCTTTCAGTTTACAGGGCAATGCACTAACCAACTGGGCCACAATGGTCAGGGCAGGAGAAGTTTTTAATCTTCCAAGGATTTCTAAGACTCTTTTTAGTTCCCTTTTTTCTGGAATACTAAGAGATCCCAGTACTTGCTGTAACACCTCCTGGAGCAGGTCCCAGAAGTGTGAGGCTATAGTTATCCTAAATTTAAACTTTAGAAAACTCATGAGATTGTCAACCCACACAAAGTAAAATCCAACAGCAAACTTTCTCCATGCAGGGCCATGAAGGTATCTGTAAAAAGAAGCCTGGGCAAGAAGCAGACCCTGGGAGTCCAGGGCATTCCCTAAATGTAGAGGCATCAGAGTAAATGTGGTTATAGCTGGAGTCATGGAGAACTGGGAAGCTCCACATACCTACCGTCTCCCTAAGTACTAGGAGCACAGCTTCAGACAGCAGTTAAAGCTGGGGTTGCCCTGGCCAGGTACCTCAGTTGGTTAGAGCATTATCCCAATATGCCAAGGATGTGGGTTCCATCCCCAGCCAGGGCATATACAAGAGTCAACCAGTGAGTGAATAGATAGGTGGAATAACAAATTAATGTTTCTCCTTCTTTCTTTTGGTCTCTCTCTCTCTCTCTCTCTCTCAATAAATTTAAAGATAGTAAAAAAATAAAAGCTGGGGTTGGCTTGTACAACCATTGTACCAAGCTCTGTCTCTGCCCACCAGGCACTAGATAAAAACATGAGGCTACTTCAGTACAACTTAGACACCTTATGCATCCACAGCACGCTAGACCTGACCTTCACCCCTACCCCAAGGTCAAGCTCAGACATGTAGGAACAATGCCTAGAATCCTCCTTGATGACTTTAGCATGGGGCTTCTCTGTCATCTTTATGGCCACCAGAACACACTCTCCTTGCTGGCACATGTCCCAGCTGCTTTTTCCTCACTGTGCCCCCTATGCATGTCACTAACAGGTACTCTTTAAAATCTGCAGGATAAAAGGTTAATTCTTATCTGATTGTTAAGATTTAGAATATATGTTAAATTCATCAAATACCTATTAAGTGAGCACTGAGCTAAGTATTATGGGGAATCTAGAGATAATTCCAATGCAGGCCCTGCTCCCAAAGGTATTACATTAGACAACATCCATGAAGACTTATCATCTCACTCTTCCTACCACGTTCGCGCCCCTCCAAAAACATCTGTCCCTTCTCTGATTCTCCATTTTGGAACATGGCCTGGAGGCAACCATCCAGTTACATAAAATATCAGTAACAATAATCATTATTAGAGATGGTATATATTGAGTGTTTATTATGTGTCAGGTTAGCAATGCTATGAATGTTGTCCTATTATTTGTCCTATTTTACAGAAATGGGGATATTATTGCAGACTTATGTCTTTCTCTCCCACCCCCTACATCTAACCAGTCTTGAGGCCAGGTACACATCATAAATGTCTTCCCCTCCCATTGTGGTCTTCACTCCTATGAAGCACCAAACCTGAAACACTATTTCTGCTTGAACTATTAGAGCTGCCTTTCAAATGGTCTTCTGACTTACTGACAATCTATCCATCTCTTGACCTTACCCAAGTGATTATGTCCCTGACCCACGTTCAAGACCAATCATGGCTCCTTGGTTCAAGCAACAGAGCCTTCAAGATCATGAAAAGCTTCTCTGGGAGGGATGAGATGGCCACTCAAACCATGCTGTAGCATAACTTTCCCAGCCCTTTCCCTTCGAAACTTCCATCCTGGACTTCAAAACAATCTTGCATCACCTCCTCCGAGAACCTTCCCTGACCTCCTTTCCCCCTCCCAGGCTTCCTCCTGAGCTCCTCTTTGATGTTCACTTAGCACTTCCAGCAGAACATGGCACCAATTTCCTAATTGGCCCTTGACTCTCAGATGCTACAGCAGATGAGTCTGGACCCCGCCCCTCCACCCTGGCATGCTGCCTAGCAAGGTTGGGAGGGCTCCCCTTACACATCCTCTGCTCAGCTGCCTCAGGGCTTTATATTTCACTGCATAATGCTTTGCAAAAAGTTAGGGTAAGATGACACCCTTCTCTCTTTTAATCTCACAGCTTTAAAATACATAAAATTTTCAAGAAATACATTAGGGCTTTCTTCCTATCAAGAAGAATGTTCTCACTTTTTTCTGATGAAGAAACTGAGCCTTTGAGGGATCAAGTGACTTGCCCAAGGTCACACAAGTAATGAGGGGCCGAGCTGGAGCTGGAGCTGGAACCCTGGTCCTATGGCTCCCAATCCTGCAGCTCTATCGCCTGCCCCTGCCTCAGCCCAGAGCCCTCTATTAAAAACCAAAGCAGGAAAATATGTACATATAGAGTATATGTACTTATATACGCAAACATGTAATGTGCATGTATAATATATATACATGAAGACGAATGAATGATAAGTGTTTCAAGAAGGGGTGGAGACTGAGAGGTTCAGAGGAAAAGAGATCCCCCCACCCTCCCCGAGGGGGCAGGGCATCACACAACAGACAGCTGGTGTTTGGGTGGTAGTAAATCACCCTGAAATGAGCCTCTTCCGTGGACTCAATGAGGCCCCCACAACAAAGGGAGGCCCAGCTTGCAGCCGGACTGCCTGCCCGCCAGCCCCAGACGCGCATAACAGCTTCATTCAGGAGCCCCACGTCCACACAAAGGCCCGAAATCAATCCGACATCCCGCCACCCTGGACAATGCCCCGAATCTTCTCAGAATCCAAAGCTCAAACAAGGGGACAGCATTCAGGGGAGATCAAACCGCCAGCCTGCCACTGAAAGCCAGCAAGGAAAAAAAATTACTCCTTTTTATTTGAGAGGAGGCTTGGGCATGTGGGCAGCAGCTCTGCGCCTGGGTGCCCGGTGGTCGTGCGAGGCCCAACTGCCTGGCCACACTTGGGCACAGGCTGCTTTTAACCCAACATTGAGCAGTTGCTGTGCGTGCGCTGCTTGGGAGGGACATGGGCGACATTTGACAGCCAGGGCCACGGGGCCACTTGGCCTTGGGGGTCTGTGCAGCAGTGGCCCATGTGAACCTCCTCCGCAGGCATTTCCCACTGGCTCCCTAGTACAGCAGGGCACACACATGCAAATGCCCCGCCAGAGGCACTGGCTGAGGGTGTTGACAGTGGCAGCTCCCACGCCAGGCCAGGGAGTCCCTGTTCCCAAGCAGGGACTCTCTGAAAACTTATCTGCCCCATTCTACAGCCTAATCCAGTCATCAGCTGCAGAGAGTGTTGTCTGGTGGGGCTGGAGAGGATCCCGCAGGGAACCGGGCAGGCTGCTGCCCCCGCAGCTGAGCCTGGACTGGATTCTCCTTTCCCAGGGTCGTTGGTAAGGCTCCTGGGTCTCCCCCAGCTCGGGGCGCTGCACTGGGTCACAGCCTTCCCTAACGGCACAAGTCAACCTGCTAGAGGGTCCCCCAGCCATGGCAGAGTGGAAAGGCTGGGGAGACCAGTGTAGCTGACGGATCTGCGGGAATGCATGACCAAAACATGGGCCATTTCATACACTGTGGCCAGCATCCTTCCTGCAACTCCAGCTAAAGCTGCCTCCAATTTGATGTTTCAGGTGGCCACCAGGAAAGTGAGATAAATTTTGACAGAAAACAAAGGGCATCCGCGGGAGGGCCACTCACTGAGGTCCCTACACTCTGTGCCCCTGGACCATGCCAGGCAAGTGCAGGCATGGACGCATGGGGTAGGCAGGACAAGGTGTGGTTACATGGACAGCTGCCTGAGGAGAGAGCTGGATCGAAGGGAAAAGGCACATGAACCCGAGCGAGAAAGACTCTATGAGGAAAGAGCCAGGTTAACTGGGGGCTAGTCTTCCCTCGACCTCTTATTTTAGCCAGACACCTCTATTTTTTCTCTCCCTAAATTACTGGCCAAGCTTCTTCCTGGAATTGAGGCACAAACAGACCGTCACTTACTCTGTTCCTGCCCACCTCCCACTGCCCCCTCAGACCATCCTCCCTGAGCCAGACCCCGGGGCAGTACCAGGAGCTGGGGGGGCTGCCCCCTGGAGCTGCAGAAAGGGCATTTGCTTGCAGCTCCAGAGTCACTGCCCCTCCACTGCTTCCACCGGCCAACAATAGTAAATTGAATCCAATTTCCCCCATAGAGGGGTCAGTGGTTGGTTGTTGTGGGTGTTTTTGGATTTTTTTTTTCCCTTCCCCTTTCCATTTTCTGCTTTTGTAGCTCACCTCCTCCAATCTACTTCCCTACAGGAGCCGAAATTAAACAAGCTCCCCATATGCCATGCCTCACTTGTTGTCTGTTCCCCTCACTGCCATCTGGCCTATTTGCTCAGCCAAAAAGAGAAAGAGAGAGAGAAAGAGCAAAAAAAGAGGGAGGGGGAGGGGAAAAGGGGAAAGGATAGCAGGAAAGGGGGAGGGGAGGGGAGAGGAGGGAGGAAAATAAGGCAGGAAGGGGCAGAGGCAAATGAAGAGAGAGAGGGAGAGAGAGAGACAGAGAGAGCGGGAGACAGAGACAGGGACACAGAGAACTGGGAGGACAGAGGGAGGAGGGGACGGAGAGAGGGAGGGAGGGAGAGCCAGACACAATGAGGAGGCAGGGCGGTGATGCAGCCTCTCCCATCTGCTCCTTGGCCAGAGTCCCGGATGGAGCAGTAATGGAGAGCAACAGAACCAGTGATAATTAACCCAAACACAGACCTGTTTATTTAACCTGCTCAGATAGATCAGCTCTGAGGCAGCGCTCTAGCAGAGGGCCCTGGGACATACTTAGGAAGACACCCTGGAGGCTGCTGACGACACAGAGGCAGGCTGGCCCTCCCTGGACACCCTGGGGCTGCGCAGGTGCCTGGCAAGTGGGAAAGACAAGGAGAAAGGAGTTGCTGAAAGAGGTCACGAATACCACTCAAATCTTCTGGGAAGGGAGTCTTTCATCGTCTTGCCCTTGCTGCTGCCCCTAGCTATTACTATTTCATGGTAAGAGCTGCTTCTGGATGGCCATACATTGCAAAAGCAAAGCTAGCCAAAGAGATGCACTTGTCTCCTACCTCTTTCTGTCCCAGAGACCCCTCTGGACCACTCCCCATTTTGCCATAAGGACCCATGGCTGGGAGACAAGTAACCAACTATCTAAAGGACCGAGAGACTGGAGCAAAATGACCTCAAGACCTCAGGCTAAGATGGCAGCCAAGAACACAAGTCAAAAGCACTGATTAAGGCATATAGGGTGAAGGGTTCAAGGCCTAGCTCAGCCGCCTCTGCTGCCTCCCCGTATCTGCACACCTTCTTCACAGTGTACCTATATAACGGGTCATTGTCATCAGCCCGTACCTTCTTCCCCAAGTTAGGGAGGAGCCTACTAACCCTAAGCAAGATCACCAGGGACTCATACGGGCTTGAAAGGGGCAAAGTGCCGGGTGCAGGGAAAGGGTCCAGAGATGCATCCCTGTGTGCTGCCTCCCCTCCATCTCCATCCTTGCAGGCCCCAGAAATCAAAGGCAAGAACATTATCAGGGCCGAATAGCAGCAGACAGAAGTGGTGAGTCTGGGAAACAGAACCCAAGGAAGCTCTTGGCTGAGCTCTGAGGGTGAGTGAAAGAGTGCAGTAGCTGGGTTGAAAATAGGAAGTATCAGGGGTGGGTGAGGAGCTCGCAAGCACCGGGTTCCAAGTGGCTTCACGCTCCTCAGTGGAAGAAATGCAGAGATAATTTGAACATGGCTATTTTCAAGCTCCACAGCTGAGCTCCCTTGCTCTCCCACCCCACACCTCCCACCCAGCCCTGCAATTTGGCAAAATCTTTCTGCTGGCTGCTCTTATACCCAATATGTTGGGTTGCCTTAGCAACTAAGGCAATTATCTCTTTGGAGCAGTTAAAACAATGACCGTCATAAATAATAACAATAAGAAGAACGAGGGTGAAAAATAGATCTTGGGCTTCCAGGGTCATAGGTTGGCGCAGAACTGGAAAGGAAAAGAGGTCCTCATGGGGCAAGCAGTGAAAACTGGTCTCTTATGGACCTAGTCTTATTTTATTTATCTAGGGGAAGAGACAAGGAATGCTTGGCCTTTCCTTGCTGCTGCCACAGCCCCAGGCAATCTTGGGGACACTTCCTATTTATTGTGGGTTTCTCCTGCCCATCCTCCTATCAGCCAGACCCAGCAGGGGTACACTGAACACTAATTGTTTAATGCCCTTCTCTCCTGTGGATCATGAACCCCTTATAGACAGGCACTGAGCCTGTCATCTTGGTAGCTTTAGCATGTAGCTCAAAGCCTGGCACAGAGCAGGTTTTCCACATATTCACCAATGAATGGAAATAGTAGATTACACCAAACACCCAATTTGTTCCATAATTTTTTGTTTCCTTTAAAAAAAAACCCAGATAATTTTGAAGTGACTTCAGTCTTCAGCATTCCATGATCTTAGAATCTCCAAGCCTATAGTCCCAGGTACAGCTGAGCTCCACATTTACAGGAGTATAGAGATCTCTGGCCAGTGTGGCTCAGTTGGTTGGAGTGTCATCTGGTAAACCAAAAGGTTGTGGTTAGATTTCTGGTCAGGGCACATGCCTCGGTTCTGGGTTTGGGCCCCAGTTGGGGGTGCATGTGAGAGGCAACCCATCAATGTTTCTCATTCACATCAATGTGTTCTCTCCCTCTGTCTCTCTTTCTCTCCCTTCCCATCCCTCCAAAATCAATAAGCATATCCTCAGGTGAGGATAAAAAATAACTAGAGAAAAACTAAGATGTAAGTCAAATTTATTCAACAAGTTTGTTTTCCCAAGACAGCCATCCCATAGTTTTGCGAATGTAGTATGTCACTGGAGATACTTGAAAACACTTGAAAGCAATCAAAAATGAGAATTAAACTGATAATGGATCAAACATATCTACCTTCCATCCTACACACCACAAACTTCATCCCATGGGTAATGCTCTGCAAGTTAATGAAGCATCAATTAACGTGCAGGATTTGTGACTCAAGACAAAGGGCAGCCTACCCTTCCCTGTGCCCACAAGAGATGCAGTAAATAACACAGGGCAGAGAGTTGGATTAGATCACTCACCTCTACCCTTCCCTTCCTGTTCCATTTTCTTTTCTTTCTATTTTCTTTTCTTTTCTTTTTTTTTAAAGATTTTATTTACTATTTTTAGAGAGAGGGGAAGGGAGGAAGCCAGAGAGGGAGAGAAACATCATGTATGGTTGCCTTTCACCTGCCGCCAGCTATGGACCTGGCTGGAGACCTGGCTTGCAACCTGGTTATGTGTCCTGGCTGGGAATTGAACCAGAGACCTTTGGGTTCATAGATCGGCACCTCATCCACTGTGCCACCAGCCAAGGCTCCACTTTCTTTTTTAAAGTATTAGAAATTCAACCCTTCACACCTTCAAAGTACATTCACATCATATGTGGTCTTTAAACTAATTCTTGAGATAACTTGGATAGGAATCATTATTCCGACTAAACCATGAGGAAATAAAATAACTGACCACAAGAATTAAACAGTGGAAGCCCCCAACTTTTCTGACACCAGCTTTCTTGCTGCTTCCTTGCTTCCTTTTCTGGTGTAATGACAATGGAGTGTAATGAATAATGTGGTCATTCCTTTAATGGCCAAATGGACAACCTTTCTAAGCAGAGCATCAAGCATATGCCTATTCCCACTTTGAAATGGCAAAAGGAGTTGATCTAATAACCCTTGGAACTGTATTGACCACAGTTCCATTCTAGAATAAAACCTCTCAAACTTCAGCACCTCTCGACTCAAGGCCAGCAAAGTTTGTAAATGCTTAACCTTGGCAAGTCTCTTGGGAGGGGTCCCTGCTAGCACCTGGGGAGATGAGGTCCAGGGAATTGTGACAACTCTCAGTAAACAGGAGCACGTCATCCCTTTGGCCTTCCAGAGCACCTTTTGGCAGATTTCCTATTTTTTTTCTGACCAAAGTCTATTCCTTTGACTGCATTCCTCTGATGATCATGGAAAGTCACTGAGCAACTCCCCCACCCTCAATGTGCGCACGCACAACTCCATGAGAGTCAAGTTTTTGCCTCCTATCTGAGATTCAAACACCTGCCAGCATACAGTATGCACTGGCTGGACCACAACCCAGTATCCTGGCTTTGTCAATTTAATGAAAACGCTGTCAACCTCTTCTGTGCCCTTTACCCATTCGATTAAAGTAGCATAACCAAATCATCCTTTCCAGATACTTCCAACGTGAAAGACCTGAACCCAAATTCAAATATCACTGACAATGAAAAGTAGACTTTCCAGGATCTCTGATGAAGGAAAGTATTTAGACTCTTTTACAAATATACAAATGTCTTATGATTAAAATACCTCTTGAAGGTGTTATGGCTTCAACAGTTCTACAAATTAGAGCCAATTGGATTAAACAAAAAGCAATTATTTTCATTGCCAAGTATAAAGGACTTCGCATAGGGAAATATCCACATTATCAAGGAGATAGAGGAAAAGTTGGATGATTTTTTAATGTTTCGTTGAGCCAAGCATTGAGTACTACCAAAGTAAGGTGTAGTAGACAGAATAATGAATGCCTGCCACAAAGGTGTCCCATGTCCTCATCCCTGGAATTTGGAAATATGTCATTTTATATGACCAAGGGCAATTAGCACTGCCAATAGAATTAAGGTTGCCTATGTATCAGCTGACCTTAAAATAGGGAGATTATCCTGTATTGTCCAAGTGGGCTCCATGTGTTCACAAGGGTCCTGAAAAGTGGAAGAGGAAGCAGATCCAGAGGGAAAGAGCTGTGTAAAATTGACAGGGCCTGATGTTGCAAGCTTTGAAGAAAGAATGAAGCCATTATCCAAGGAATGTCCTCAGCCTGTAGAAGCTGGAAAGGAAGAAAAGGAGCGCTGTCTTGGAGGCCTGAGAACGAATGCAGCTCTGCCAACATCTCAAGGTTAGCCCAGTGAGACACATCTCAGACTTCTGACCTCCAGAACTACAGTATAATAAAATTATGTTGTTTGAAGCCACTGAGTTTGTGGCCGTTTGCTCCAGTGGCAATAGGAAACTCACGCAGACGGGTGAATATGCGCGCGTATATGGGTATGGGTGTGTGCATCCATACAAGCATATGTTCTCCTTAAAACATAAATATTTAGAATGTGTGTGAAAAGTTGTCTTCAATAGTTGCAAGAAAATGAAATCCAGTAAAATGGAGGTGACACCATCATCCCCTCAGGGCCATGAAGCCTGAGAACCATTTAATGTGAATAAAGATCTTTAGCGGCATAGACACCAGGACAGAATGGCAAAGAATCTGGGGAAAGAATGTCAATGCAGGACACACAGGACTCTTGAAATGGATGTCATTCTCTAAACAAAGAAAACTGGACCATTAAATGCCACTGAAGACCCCAGTGACTGAGCCTCTGAGGAAAGACACGGCAGTACAGGGCACCCCACCCCCAGCTTCACTAGCAGGTTACATGGCGAATCGTAGACGTCAGGCGTCAGCTTCTCAGATAAGGAAGAGAAAGAGCATGAATAAGTGGGCACGTGAAGCCATAGGTACTTCTGGATATGCAACTGCCTGACAATGAAAAGGCCTAAAAAAAGGAGATCCAAAAAAATGGTGGACAATGGGGATGACACTGTCCCTATCAAAATAGCCATGGCAGGTAATTAATTCACAACAAACCGTGTGACCCCCTATCCCTCCTCTGACGTCAGCTGGGCCCATGCAGATGCAGTTCCTAGTCAGCTGGCCCCATCAAGGTCTCAGACTGGAAAGACCTTCGCAGAACCACACTTCTGGGCCACAGGACCTCTGCTGGGGAACACCTAGACCAACTGGAAACTCACTACCTTCAAAGGCCACTTGTTCCATCTCTGGACAGTCCTTGTTTTGAAGTTTGCAGCCAGGCAACCCAATGTTCTCACCCTACAGGTGGAAGCTGGGAATGGTGGATTGCACTCGGAGCAAACCAGAGTTTGAAAACATAGCCTGTGTCTTCTACCCCCGAATCTAGTGAGTTTTACACTATATCATGTGGCCTCTCGAAGGTAACCTGGTCACCTGCTCATACAAGATAAAATAAGCAGTGCACTCCCAAACCAAATCAGTTGGTGAATGAGTGTGTGTGCACATGCGTGTGTGTGTGTAGACAGCCTGTGAGTCCACATATGGAGAAACCACATTGCCAATGTCCCCTCCCCTAGAACAGGTAACCATGTACTGATCATCTGGGTATGAGTGGGCTCTATCCACCTCAGTTACCAGCCCATTCACACATCCCCTTGCTGTGCTAGACAATAAGCTAAGAGGGCTGCGCCCTTATAGGGCAGGGAAACCTATTTCTGCTGGGTCACAAAAGCGGGCTTCACCCAGACAAGCAACACAAGTGTCCAACAAGCCAGACCTGTTGACCTGTCCCCACCAAAATACTGTCCAGACTTGCAACTGAATTTGCCTCTCCTTCCTACCTGATCCAGCAACTCTGCGCTCCCAGAGCTCAACAGCCATTCATAAATTCATCAATCGTTCATTCATTGGGAAAGATTTACCAAGTGTCTACCGTGCCCCAAGCCCTATGCTTGACACTGTAGATATAATTAAGGAGACAAGCAACTGAGGAGTGAGGGCACCCAAGTGTGTATGAGGCAGGGCGGGAGTAGAGCGAACAATGGCCGAGGTTGCCTGGCAGCAAGCAGGATTAATCTCATTAAATAATGGAATCAAAGAATTTAGATATATAAAGGAAATCTAATAGATTTAATAAAGGTTCAGACCTCTAACCTCTTAATAGTTAATACAACCTTAGTCCTCGGGAAGAAACAACTGAGCCCATGAAATTACATGGCTTGCCTGAGGCTGAACTGCACGGAAGTGGAAAAAGAATTAGAATTCAGGGCTCCTGCCTCCAACATCCTTGCTGTGCACCACTGCGTCATTCCTACAGGGCTGAGCTTTTCTTGCAAAGTGGCCCATAAACCCATATTTCAGAAATCACATTTCAGAAATAGGTTAAAGCACAACATGTGAGCTTAAAGCAAGTATTATTATTCCCTCTGGTTCAAGGCTGGGAAAAGACCTGGACACTATTAAAAACATAGGGGGCGAGGGGCACTTAAAAGTCTTCAAGTTTATCCCTCTGCTACTGGAAAACCATCTTCCTGAATCCATTTTGAACGATGGTCATGCTGAGAGCCTGAAATGGATGTTTGGAATCAGTCACCAACATGCCACTCTGGTTCCTCCAATGACCATTCCAGTGCTTTGATTGGCACCGATATCTCACCAGAAGGCCACTCTCTGCCCCTCCCGGTTTCCTGTCGCCTGTCCCATCAACTTCCAAAGAGTAGCTGAAGTTTATTTTTCTTCTAGTTGAACATCAGGGTTTCTGAGAGTCGTCACTACTGGGTCATGTTTCTGAATTTCACCATTGTCTCTTCCAATTAATTAAGCTCTCCACATTCCACAAAGGAAGCATATTTTCCAAGGGAAACTACGCAATGCTTGGGAGAGATACTATTGAATTCAGCTTCCCCCTAGGACACGAATCACCTTGATGTCCAAATTCAACCTGCAATCTTTTGACTTGAGCGCTTACAAAAACCGACTTCCACAGCTGAACTCTTCAAGCACATTTTCAACAGCATTTAGTAACAGGCACTAAACCTTTGCAACTGTACCAAATTTCCTTTCTCTGGGTACTCTTCTCCAATACGGAGAATTTAGCTTTGTCTTCCCAACTCTACAAAGTTTAGTTAACGAGCATCTCTATGTAGATTTCTTACTCATTTGGGCAACATTTCTTACTTATTTGGGCAGCAAAATTCCTTAAGGGTGGAAATGGAATGGAGTATAAGTACATGTCTATATGGTCCAGAAATTAATCATATGGAATCAATTAGTAATTACTGAGTACTGGGTCTGTGCAAGGTGCTATGCCAAGTTTTGTGGGAAATGCAATAAATTAAATCCATTATCCCCCAAAGAGGTTTCCTAATCCACATGAGAGAAAGCAAGATAATAAGTAAACAAACAAATAAAACTTAAATAGTAGAAGAAATGGGACACATTTGCCACTACGTAATTAATCTGGTGATGGGTGCTCTAGAGGTTCAGGTAAAAAGGAAGGTGCCTGATGGCCAGATGAGGGAAGGAGAGGAAGGCATTTCAAGTTAGAATAATGTGACTAAAAGTGTGGATGTGGGAACATGGAAGCTTAGTAAGGGAATGAACAGACCACTCAGAAAGTGGTGACCGGTAATTCTTTAAAATAGCAATTTGGTAACAATAAAAAAAAAAAAAAAAAAAAATAGCAATTTGGGTGACACTGAAAGCATCTTTGATTTTTGATTACATCTTGCAAGAGCAATGGCATTTAGAAGGGCGGAAGCCTCTCCACATGTACACCCCTGACGTATACAGCAAAGTTTTACTAGCAGGCAGCCTGTAGAACAGCCCTGCAGTCTTTGGAAGGCCTAGGGAAGATGCTAAAACTGGCAGAGTGGGTATTTAGTGAATAGTTCACTGGTGGACTATTAATTCACAAAAGGAAGCATCACCTGTCACCCTCATATCACATTTACCGTCTGCCAATTTTCATTCCATCTGTGTCTGATTTTGTTTTGTTATCTCTCTCTGGGAATGACCTCAGCCTAGTATACTAGGAAGCTCCCTGGACTAGGCTTCAAGAGGCCCCCCGATTTTTTGGACCTGCTCCAGCCCCCCACTCACTGGGATCTGGGATCTTCGGCCCCATCATCACTCACTGCTTCCCCCAGCTCCACAGAGACCCTGGATTGTGGTGGGGGTGAGGGCACCATGTGACCCGGCTGATCCTGCGGTGGGTGCCCTCAGGGCCTCTCAGCCACGCATCTGTGGATTCGCAAATCACTCATAGGCCAATCAATTTCCTCATGTACACAGTAGGTTGGCGGCGAGGTCAGAAGGATGGAAGTGGAGACGCACCATTCCCCAGTGGGCAGGGGGCCGAGGTTCTCCAGCCACTCCATCCCAAAGGACCATTAATCTTTAAAATTTCCCCGGGACACCATGCAATTCAAAGGCCGCAGTCCCATTGATGCGGTACTGAAAGAGGGTTTTGTTTTCCACAAAAAGGGAAATTGAGGTTTCTGTGGTGAAAGAGAGGGATGTAGAATCGGCCACGTAATGGTTTATTCACGGCCTGACCCCTCCCCAAACCCACAGAGGTATTGGAACTGGGACTCATCTCTCTGATGAGTCATGCAGTCTTGCCTTTGCCTGGTAGACTTAGGAGAGAACCAGTCTGCCTCACGTGCACAAGCATTTGGGGACAAAGACGGGATTCCAAGATGGAGAGCAACAGCGCCTTGACTTTAATGTGGAGAGACAGACCGGAAGACAGGACTATCCAGGTCTAACAAAACTGACAGGTCTTCGCTCGGAGGGCCAGAGAGCGGCTATCACGTTGGGGGCTTGTTATTTGAGCCCGTCACAGCTGACTTTTCCACTAACATCCCCAACTTCCAAATTAATTATTTACTTACCAGAGATTCGGCTCGGCGATGTCAGACAGAAATAGTGGGGGTGTTGGGAGGCTCACATGGGCTGGTACTGACACGGCATGAAAGACTGCCCCTCACACCACATGCCTACCCCTGCTAAAGAGGGGAGCTACTTGCCAGCCTTAACGGTCATTATTATATCTACATCTTTTCCTTTTATCACGATCTGGAAAATAGAAATGGAAGGCTATGCTGATCCCAAGACCTTCCCCTTCAAGTTGTTTTTCTGATTAATCTGTTTCTTGACCTCACAGCAGAACCCTGGGGAGAACTGTATTCTCTGGTCCTGGTGTGTCAGGGCTGGAACTCCTAGGTGCAAGGGTGCTGAGCTGCTGGTCGGGCAGGGGCAGGAGGGGCCTCAGCCATCACTGTGAGCTCTGTTTGCAGGCGGAGGGACAGGTGTTGAGTTACATGCCCGGGAATGTGAGCGCCGGGAAGGGACTGGTGGGTGCCAGCCAAAGCGCGAGGTCAATACCGCCTTCTGTATGGGCTCTTCCTGGAGACCAAAAAAAAAAACCAAACCATCCCTTGGCTTCAGGTTCCTAAAAAGACCTGAACTGTTCTTGTTTACTGCTCTAAGAGGCTGCACAGCACTTCTTTTTAAAGTCATTTATTTTACTGAATTAAAGACCTCAGGAAGGCAGTGGGTGTATGCAGGGTGGGCTAATGAGGGCATGTGTACACAGCACTTCCCTGTAGCAGCCAGGGTTGAAATAAATACACCTTCCCATACAGTAGCTCCTGTCGAAGGTGCAAGGGTGAAAAAGAGCACTCAGTGCATTTTGACAAACATCTTTACTTATTTATCCATCGGGCCCAGGGCTTTGGGTTTCCTCTGTCACTGGATGCCTGCTCCACATGCCACTTTCCTGCAGCTAGAAGCTGGTGATTGCCCGAGAGGAGGCAGCAGGGGCTGTGGGGTGGCCAGCCTCTGCAGTCAAAATGCAGCTTGCTAAAGAAGGCAGAATCTCATGGCCCTACTCAAACTCACAGAGCAGTAAGGCCATCCTAAGAATATCCTAGTTAGATAGAAATTTCAACCAATTCGAAACTCATAACAAGGATCCACGATCACCTACTTGAGTGATAATTAAGTTTTATAGGTCAGTTTTGGATCTAAATCCTTCAAGCACACTTGCACACTCACCCAGGCACATCGTTCATCCAAATGGTCTAGGCAACACCACCACAAAACCCAAGAAACCACACCTTAAAATACATATGCGCACCCACACCCCAGCCATTGGTACTTTGTAATAAAGAAAATATGTACAAATGGGATTGGACATGGCATGAGGAAGAGGTAAAGATGTCCAGCCAGACATCCGGAAAATTTGGACTCTCATCAGGGCAAGTAATCAGAATAATAATGATGGTTTTTATGGACAGTCTACCCTCAAAAGACATGGAACACACTATTGCATTTTGGCTACCCATTGACCAGGTAAGTAGCATTACCCCTTTTGACAGAGGAGAAAAATGAGGGGACCATATGTTTATTAAGTGGCAAAGGAACTGGACCAAGATTGACCTGCTGACAGTCATTCAATGCTTTTTCTAGTTAATAAAGAATATAGATTTTTGTGTGCGTGGTATGTGTGTGCATGCCTGTGTGTGTGTGATAGAGACAGAGAGAGAGAAAGAGGGAATTATTCCCTATCTCCTACAACAGCCAAATACCATTCAATCCCCAATCTTGATCTTACAGAGTAAAATAGAAACCCAACAAGACCAGGATTTTAATTCATAGGTCAAGCCATTCTGAAGTCAGTTAGTTGGAACTAAAGTTATAGCCAGAACTCAGGTCTCTTGGCTCCTAATTCAGAGCTCTTTAAGCCACTGGACAAGGGCCTTCCCCAGGGAGATTATGACAGTCCTATAACCTTCTCTGTGGCCCTTATTTTCTGTCAGGAGCATATCATTTCATAAGGGGTACCTTCCTCTCCTGTGGCCATGTTGAGTCAGCTGGACTTTTACAGCATGCAGTGGCCTGGCCTGGCCTGTGTGGCATGATTGCTAGAGAGAGCCTGGTAGAAGTGACATCTGAAAATTCTGACACTAGTACATAAGAAGCCTCGTAGCTCCCACCCAGTTCTCTAGGAAGGATGTCAGGGAAGAAATCCAACTACACAGAGACAGCCATGCTGTGAGGAAAGTCAAGGCAGCCACACTGACAAGTTGCATAGACAGCAAAGTTCGCAGGCAGCCCTCGCTGTTCTAGCCATCCCAGCCCCAGCATCAGACGCACCCAGGGAACAGGACATGGAGAAGAGCAGAGAGACTCAGCCCAGAGCTAGAGGTAAGCAAAGAGGTCTGGCAAACTCACACTGTCCCACTCACTCTGACTGAATTCCCAGTCACAGAGGAGCACAGATGAGCACCCCACCACCCTGCCACTAGGCCCATCCACAACACTGAGAGCATCATCAAATGGCTATAGTGTTCGTGTCACTAAGTGTTGAGTTGGTTTATTACATAGTAGTGATTAGAATAACTCCAGTCTCCTCTATAAAGAGTTCCCAGCATGGTCGAATCATCCTAAACTCTTGGGACCATCTGAGCTTGCTCTTCTTTCCCCCACCCCACCCACAGCTTTCCTCATTGCTCCCCCTGATGTCCCTCTTGGACCACTGTGAGCACAGGTATAACAGGCAGCAGATGTCCAAATACCTTCCCCCAAGGAAGGCAGTGTGATTTATGAAATATATGGAGGCAGAAGCCAAGCAGCACAGGTTGTGAGCACAAGGAAAATTCCTGAAAAGGAAGGCTGAAAGAAGGCACGAGGTCAAGAAGACAACTGGAGAAGAGAAAACCCTTAAGTCTGAAAGGTGTGAAGTGGGTTCCTCATTGCCTCCCTCCCCCAGCCCCCACATACCACCCCCTGTATGTTCACATCCAAGTTCACAGTGTTCCGCAGAATCTTTCTGACTCCATCCTTCAGGATAAGTTCACTGCCTGCATCCCCAAGGACTCCAGCACACTCTGATGGCTCCCTTCTCTGATAGCTTACTGACTGACAGCTTAGCTCACCTTTTGTCTTAGCTTCCCATGTTCATCTTATTCCTATACCTAGAGGAAAATTGCTTGAGGGCAGAACCTATGCTATATAATTTTCCTTCATGCTTCATAATACCGGTCTCAGGCCTGAACTGGAAAAGCAAGTCTCATTCAGTATGTGTCTAGGGACCGAAATTCAGTACTACCATACACCAAGGGTGGAATGTGCTCCAGGCTCATTACTCTGAGCTCCTGCAAATGCTCCATGATGCGTTTTCAAGAAGTTGACTTATATGAATACATAGCTACCCAGGCAGACTTCTGGGAAGATTCATCTATACTACAGTTTCTGCAACCCCTCCTTCACAGGATTCTGATCCCACAACACCGTTGAAAACTCTTCCAGAAGCCATAGTGATCAGTGCTGCCAAGTCTGTGTCACATAAAGTGTACACTCCTGGGGACTTCTAGGGGTTTCTCCTGATGACTAGACCATTCTTGCAAAGATTCCCTGTGCCCTCCCCGCTTCTTCTTATCCTTTAAGTGCCTGGAATCCCCAAGGCTCTTCCCACAGTCCTCAGATTCTACAAATTACCCCTGGCACATTTAAGTCACACCCATGGCTTCCCTGGAAACTCAACAGGAATCACACCGAATTGCTTTAGCATCCCTTCCCCAAGCCTGCCCCTCTTCGTGAATGGTGATATCCGTTTACCTAGGAGATAACTTAAATTCCACCTTCTCATTCAACAACTAAATCCCATTAGCTAGAGTCCTGGAGACTCTACTTGCTTAATGCCTTTTGAATCAATTCACTTCTGATGATGTCTCCTGTCACCAGTGTGTTTCAGGTTTTTATCACTTCTCACCTAGATTATGTAAAAGGCCTCCAGCCTCTCCACAGGGCTCCCCACGTGACCTTTCCAGAAGATAATTCTGTCCTTGCCGTTCCTCTGTCTAAAATAAATCAGAGTGTCCAGGGTAACACTGGACCTCCTTGTACACAAGATCCAAAGAGTGATTCAAACACTGAACTCCATGGGTTCAAATCCCAGCTCCTCCTCCTACTAGTTCTGTGACAGAGGTAAATGACTTCACGTTTTTGTGCCTCAATTTCCTTATTTGTAAGGTGGGGGTAATAACAGTATTGATCTCCTAGGGTCTGATTACCTGAGACTTATACCTGTAGAGCTTCTAGATATATCTGGCATATAGTAAGGAGCTAGTAAGTATTAGGTGGTTCTTATCTGCATTTTCCTCACAGCTCAGTCCTCCAATCTGCTTCCAATGCACAGTGTCATTAATCCAATCATTAATCCATGCCTTTGCACATGCCAGCCTTTCCTCCTGGAATGCCCATTCTCCTCCTGAGTTCTCCTAACCCCTTTTGTTCTTCAAAACTTGCTCTCAGGGATTTCTCCCTGAAGCTCTCCCCCTCTGACCCCAATGTGATTCCGAGGGTCATCATTTCTGTTCATTACATTTAGTACCTCCTTTTACAATTTCCACTGTATTTGCCTATCTCACTCAAGTTTGTGTGATTCTTGAGGGAACACAACATGTCTTATTTGATTTTATATTTTTAACACTGAGGACGATGATTCCTCAGAATTGCAATGCATCGAATGTTAGTGGAACAAATAAACTATCATTAGGGGGCATTAATAAACAGGCACCCAAATGCACCTTAAATTTGATTACTTATATTTGAAGCAAAACAGTGACTTCTTCCCAAACATGCATGCCTTCTGTGATTTTTAATAGGTGGCAAATAACTTTAGCAGACAGATGTGATGATGACCATGGATGTGGATGCCAATGATGAGAACCACCAATTTCTAAGACTGTATAGCCACTCGGCACCAGAAAGGTTTGTCCTTTATGTCCTGAGTGACCTGTTATGTGAAATAAATCAGACAGAACAATGCAGGAATTTGAATAAAGTAGCCAAGCCATGCTAGAGCAATCACAATAGATGAGACATGCATTATTTAGTCTCCCAGAATTAGTATATTTGTCAGTAATGAGCCTTAAATGAGAGAATGCTTTGCTTTTCTTCCTGAGATGGCCTTCATTAATTCTTTAGAATGAACCTGATAAATGACAGCAGAACAAACACGGGAATGCACGAAGGGTACTTCTAAGAACTTCCCCTCAAATCAAGTCTTTTTTTTTTTTTTTTTTTTTTTTTGCAGCTACAATTGACCTTGGTTTCAGTTTGGGGTCTTCAAAAATGTCATCAACTCTCTAGCATGACTTCTTTGTTTTAGGGTTAAATAAGATTAAAAGGTAAGGCTGCACAAAGGCATGCCTTGGTCCAATAAGAGAACAGCACCTGAGCCCAGAACTATTCAACAACTCCAAGGTCCCTCACCAAGCTCAGAGGACTGGGCTCAGTGTCTGCTGGGAAGACCAGCATGGGTCCCCTTCACCTGCAAGAATCTCCTTTTCTGAAGGAGGTAAAGATTTCACTTCAAGGTGCTTTGAGTGCTTGGCAGAGACATAATAGGGACTGCTTACATTATTCTTGTTAATAGAGGGAATATTCTTGATACCTCAAGTCATCCAGCTGGCCACTTCCTCCAGTGCTCACACAAAGGGAGCACCTGCCTCTTTCCAACTGGCCCGGACTGAACAGGGATGCCAGCCATTCAGTGCCCAGGCTGCCTTTAGAACAGCAAGTTCAGAGTCTCATCCGAGTGCCTCTTCATAACCCACAGGAAAAGTAAAGATTAAGAAGGGACTGAAGACAGGAACCTCCAAAGATATCATTTATCATACTCTCTTACCTCCAAATAGGTTAACAAGAATAGAGATAGTGACAGTAAAACCTTAAGCAATTGTTGCTGTTTGGGTATCAAAATATACACACACACATTCTTACACATGCTGACCAAATGGTTCTGTCAAAGGTATATAATCCTTCTTATAGCTCATACATTCCAGCATGTGAGCTTCATTCTAGTTACCCAAATGAACATTCTAGAAAAGGGCCTCAAAGAGAAGGACATGAAAAGTAAGATTGTTGAAGTATGTTTAGACTGTTAAAAACTTTAAAAAGAAAGAAAGAAGGAAGGAAGGAAGGGAGGAAGGAAGGAAGGAAAGAAAGAAGGAAGGAAGGAAGGAAGAAAGAGAGGGAAAGGAAAGGAAAAAATAAAGCTGCTACCATATTCTGTTCTTGCTCTTGGATAATGCTTTAAACTTTCTGAGATGCTCTGAGCGCCATCATCTCCATGGCCCTTCCCTCCTCCCCACAAAGATCAATGGCAAAGGGCTTCTCTCTCCAGGTGACCCCTAGAAGGTGAAAGCAGAATCCAGACTGGGAACACGGCTAACACACAACAACTTAGCTGGGTCCTTTCATCTTGGGCTCTTCCCAAGTATTATTCTAAAAACATATTACATAATGGAGCACACAGTTGCATGACTTGAGGCATGTGTAAACAAGTGTAGAAGTTGAATAAAAATTCAAGCAAGGGCCATTTGGAATCAACACTGGATGAAGTTTAAAAGTGACATTACAGTTTACGGACTCTAAACTGTAAATGGAAGGACCTATATGCCTTCATGATTAAGAATATGAACTTCAAAATCAGATCAACTTGACTTCTCATGTATATTTGCTCGGTGCCATTTGGCAAGGTACATAACCTCCAACACAACAGACAGTCTGTGCATCAGCACAATGGGAAAAATAAGACCTTTCAGAGTTACTGGGGGGGACTGCATATACATTTGTCTGTAAAGGACTCCCTCAACTCAGTGTCTAACGTACGGAATTTAAAAGATGCCAATTATTGTTTACTATTCACAATCTCTTTCAATCATTTCCAATTTGAGGCCCTACCACAAAGCTAGGTTTCTACCTTCCTCAAAAAAGAAAGGAATGTGTGTCTCGGATTATTGGAACTAAAATTCAGAAGCCCAAACTGTCACCTACGAATCGTTGCAACTCACGCGAGTTAATTGTTGAAGTTGAAAGGTTGTGTAAGAATTTCATCAAGCTTTGACAATGGTCCCTGAACTGGCAGGGAGAAGATTCCCTTCTGAAGTTAAAAACCAAAGAATGGCAGAATGGGAGAAATCTTTCAGAGACCTATGCAGGGTTCTACAAAGCTAGTTAGTTTTCATTTCCTCCAGGTACCTGAAGCCCAGGAGAACCCCGTCCCTTTGAAGGTTCTCATGTCTCCCCCTCCGCCCCCAGTCACCATCACCATCCTAGCACCCTGCAGCAACCACCAACTTCTAAGTCAAAAAGGACACTGCCTAAACTTGAAATTACTTTGGTCTATTTTTGGCTCTGGTGGCTGTGGGAAGAAAATGAAGGAGGGGTAGGGGGTAAGAGAGGCTGATGAAAATAATCTGAGTCATCACTTCCTGGAAGAGGTGGTGGCGTCCCCACATCTGACTAGAGGGTCAGAGGGCTGGGACAGGGCCACAGTTCTGCCACCACCTCACCAAGCTCCACAGGGATGTCACTTGACTTACGTGGGCTGGGCTCCCCTATGCAACATGACCCCCAGGGCCTTCCCAGCTCCTGCAATTCACAAAGTGCCTTGTGAATAAACCGTCCGTGCAGCCCACTGTCAGCCTGGAAACCTAGATGAACTTGCACTCGGGAACCACGCTGCCATTTCTCACCAGCAAGAAGAGGCGGGGCCGCTGGTGATGGCTGCGTCAGGAAACAACTATTTTGCTCCCTCCCTCCTTTCCCACATCCAGACCCTGCTTTCCACACATCCAGCCCCGCAGCCCCACCACACAATTCCTGTGGCAGCACAGAGCAACCTCCTAACAACTGATGCCCTGGGATGGCCAGACCTATTATCACTTCATATTCTCTCTGGAGTACAAGGTGATATAAAATGATTTACTGAACAGTGGAGAGGCACAGATGACAATAATACTTAACTATTGAAAGAGAACAGAAACAACAACCAATCAAGGGCCTCATATTGTGCTGGAAACACGTGCTTATGTACCTGCTGCCCACACTTGAGGGACAGGCCTCTTTTTCATGGATCTGAGGCTGATGCCTATGGGCAGCTCCTGACCCCTCCGCCTACAGCTGGTCCTCCATGGCCACACGCTGAACGTGTGAGTGAAGAAGTGAATGCGGGGCCACCCAAGGGAAGGAGACACTGGAGTCACTCTGGCTTCCAGGAAAAATTTAGTAATATACTCTATTTCATTTTCCTCTCTCTCCATCTCCAGCCCCCACCCTCAGTCACGATGCAGTCTGACTGAACACCCCTCAAAATATTTTCTCAATTAGAGGAGAAAATAAGAATTTGCCACTTGTCTGCCTCTATTCTGCAGCCTGTCACTTTCCAGCAAATATTTCAACCCTGGGCCCTTGCCTGCTGCTAACCTTTCTTCTTCAGCCTTTGAACCTCCCCTCCTCAAATTGTCCAGCCTTCACCTTCGCACCTTCCCAGCTCAGACACTCCACCCCAGAGCTGAGTCCTTAGGCTGCTGTGTTTAAACAAGAGGAGATACGCTGGCGCCCCTGGTGCAGCTCAGGTTAGGGGCACCGCTGGGATTTGCTTGCAGGGTCAATAGATGATCAGAACAATGCACATGTCAGGGTAGATGGGACACTTCCTGTGACAGGGCTCGTGGTCTCACCTGCTGAAATGTGGCCCCCGGGCCTCGGCCTTCAAAGCCTTTTCCAAGCTCCACATTCTGACCATGTCAGATGGCATCAGAGGCTCAGAGCTGGCTGTCAGCTATGCACCATACATGATGGGAACCATGTCCACCAAGGCCATGATGAGGCAGAGCTCCTGGCTGACTTTACTATTTAGCCAAATCACATGACAATTCTATTCCAAAGCTCTGCCCCTCCCTCTCCCAATCACTGCAACTTCCCTGGTTCCGGCTAATTACCCCCAACACACACACACATACACACACACACACACCCCTCCTACTTTGGGATACAAGCACTCATCATTTCCCCGCCTTGCCTGTGTCCTCAGTGCATGAACTGAGCCCTGTCTGTATGTTTCTGTATCTGAAGAACATGGGGAATATTTAAGGTATTTAAGGACCTTTTCCTCTGCAGTGACTAGTTTGCTGTCTGATAGCACTCCTTCTCACGTAATTAATTACGCTGTCTCTTGGTTCGTTACAAACGAGACCCCAGGTCCCAGCCAGCATTATGCAGGGTAAATCATGTTTAAGTAACCACATAACTAGTGGGTCAGTTTTCTCTTTTGTCTTGGCTGTGACCATTATTTAGCTGGGTTCTCCAAGTGCCCGCCAGTGACGCTTTCATGTCAAGCCAGTATTGAAAGACAAATGTTGTCTCCCCTCCCCACCCCCACCGCCAGCCCCTCTTCTTTGAATGCTGCAGGCACAGGGCAGCTGGGAATAAAGGCTCCTTTATCCGATTCTCCTGGGCAAAGCCATGGTGGGTTCAGGAGGGTTCAAGAGAGAAGTGCCAAACTACAATAAGATGGGCCAAGCACATAGGCAGTGGTGAGGACTGGCCAAAGCAACTGAGTGTCCTGTCTCTTTTTTTAGCTCCCAGCATTGTGATGACTAGAAAGGGTGTTCCCTACCCCCTGCTCCCCCGGCTGTCCCTGACTGGCCATGTGATCTGGACAAATCCTGAGACATCACTGATCTGGACTCTGTCTCTTCACCTGTAAAGGGAAGATTGCTGTGATGAGCTTCGAGGTCTCTCTCAGCCTTCACACTCCTTGTGGGAAGCAGGTCGACCCTCTCAGAGCGCCACGGGCAGCCCTCCCTGGAGTATAAAGGGATGCCTTCCAATGAGATGAAGCACCAACTTTCTTTGTAATCTGCCTCGTAGAAGAGAATGTGAGAGGAAGAAAAGACAGAAAAAGCAGAATACTCTTTTCTAGAAGGGGAAGTTGAGGTAGAGTGTGACCAAGTACGTAGCCGATGTCAGAATAAATTATTAGTGCCATTAGAAATAAACACAGAAGGACTCCGACTTTCATCCCCAAATAGTACCCCATGACATCACCCTTCCCATTGGATGTTATGAAGATAAGCAGAGGGGGCATTTCTGCTGCTTAATTTCTGCAGCTTTGCATTTACCATTTCCTTGAGCGGGCCTGGATATCCCAGAAGTCCAGCATGAGAGCCCTCCTGACCACACGCCTTATGCAGTCTTACTCGGTCTTCTGTCTTTCACATGCCCTTAGGCACAAAGCCTTCAGTGGCCACTGGATGACAATGAGCAATCTTTCCACTCATGGCCTCCAGGACTGTGTTCCTTCTATCCCCAGGGCTGCCTTGCTCACCCTACATCACTTTTACTCCATGGAAACTCCCTGAAGTCAAGGGCAATGGGGGTCCCGCAGCCTTTAGACCCCCTCTAGCACCCGGAACAACATGTGTCTGCAATAGGCCCACTGCAGACACGGTAGAATAAACGGAGCTGACACAGCACGATGTGGCTATGCTGATGGCACGCACAACCCCAAGGCAGCCTCTCTTAGCTTGTACCTAGGATGTAAGCTGCCCTAAACAGGTTCTGCTCCTTGCAGAACACACACCTCCAATTAAGAACTTAGATGAGGAGGCAAGGATGATAGAGAAATCAGGGCAGCAGGGGACTCGGGGGAGGAGTAAGAGATGGAAACACATGGAGCCAAATGGAGATGTTGCCTAGGAATGTCCAGAAGTAATATAAACAGGATCTCCCAGGGCCGCTCCCTCCCTTCCTAAGCCCAGAGCCCAGTGAAAGCCGTCCCCCGGCATACCAATGCCGGGCTCTTTGCGGCACACACGCATGTCCACGCAGATGCCCTCTCACATACACATGTCCAGACACCCTCCAGTTGGCAAACAAGTGACAGTATGTAAATTATCAGAAGCCACAAAGATTTGCTCCGGTGGGGAGCCTGGACAAACAAGGAACAGTTTTGCAAGTGGCCACAGATGGCTTAGCTTCTCTGCTTACAATGGACACTAACAAGATTTGCCATAACTAATTCGCTCTGTCACACCATGGCTCTGAATCCCCGCCATCTGAAAGTGGGGGAAATTCCACATCATGGCCATATGCATTTCTTTTTTTGTTGTTCCTTGCTAACGCCAAAGAAGTGAAGCCTGTATTTCCACCTTGTGCACGAATCGGTCATGTCGAAAGTGGTTAAGAAAGGTTTGAGAGGAGATGATGGTGGAAGCAAAAGGATGCTTGCTCCCCCCTTCCCTGCAAGCCTTGTTTAGAGGAGTGGAAAAGAAAAGGTGTATTGAGTCCCATGCCAAGCTGAAGAACCCAGCAGTATAGAAGAGGTGGTCGCCAGAGGGAAGGGGAATAGGGGGAGGTAGAAGAGGGTAAAAGGGAGAATAAATGGTGTAACAGAAGGCTTGACTTGGGGTGGTGAACACACAACACAATATGCAGATGACATGTAAAATTGGACAGCTGAAACCTATACATAAATAATTTTATTAACCAGTGTCACCCCAATGAATTCGATAAAAATTTCAAAATAGAAAAAAAGTAGGAAGCCAAGGGGGGCAGAAAACCAAACAGACTGGAAACACACAGTGAATGCAGTGGATGGAGTCTGAACTCCCCACATCACAGGCGACAGTCCTAGAGAAACTCAACCTTGGGTTTATTACCAATAAAAGATGGACTTGATGAACCCCTGCCTTTCGCCATTCCTGCTCCAGGCATTACTGGCAGAAAGAAAGCTTGAAGGCAAAAGGCTGGATTGCGGACCTTTATGCATGCCTTTCACTCTTCCTCACCCCAGACACTTTCCAGTAGTGTCCTACTGACACTTAGGAATTCTTAAGAAAATGAATCAATGAACTCTTTAAGAAAATGACTAAGTCGCAGGAATCAAAGTAGTAGAGGCCACTCCTTTCCACCTGCCTGAAGGCTCTTCAAGGGGATCACAAAACTCAAGGGCACTCACTCCTCACTGGGGGCTGCAGCCCACCTCTCTGCCTTGTCTACCACTGGGCCCCCTTCTCTGCAGCGCTGGCTGCATTATCATAGCCTAAAGCAGCTCTCTGCACATTCCCTATTCTCTTCTCCAGATCGTGGGAGTGGGTAATTGCACCTTTTTCATGTGGCACTCAGGGAAAAGTCCTACCTCACCCATCGGCCCTACCAAGGCTTCCTTGTACTCCAGACTTTCCAGGTAAACCAGGAACACCATGAGCACCCAGTCTCCTCCGTCTTTCCATTCCTGGCCTTCTTACATAGCCCAGAACCTGGGACACATGAGTATCACACTTGGGCTCAAATTCCCAAGACAGGAAACTTGGGGTTCTTTGGAGGCCAGACAAGTTCGTGTAAATTGGGAGTGATGGCTCTGTACCCACCTCAGTGCCCGTGTGATTTTTCTGCTTTCTCATAGTCAGCGTTCATATTAGGTGTGGCTGAAGATGTTTACTTTTTTCCCTGAAATACTTATTGTATACTTACAGGTAAGCAGCTATTCAAAAATATGCATGACTATATGAGGATCAATTAAAATCATGCCCATGGCTTAATATTTCTCCAAAGTCACATAGGTGTAAATACCTAGATATATATAAATTCGTATTTAAATAGTGGTTTCCTGAACCATCAGAACTGGGCAAGACCTCGGGATCTTCTGCTTCATTGCCTTCATTTTAAGATGGGATCCCCGACACCCTGGCCAGGTGGCTCCGTTGGTTGGAGCGTCATCCTGTGCATCAAAAAAGTTGCAGGGGAAAAAAAATGTTGAGGATTCAACGTCCAGTCAGGGCACATACCTAGGAAGCAGGTTTGATCCCTGGTCAGGGTGTGTATGGGAGGCAACTGATCAATGTCTCCCTCTCCCTTCCTCTTTCCCTAAAATCAATAAAAACATATCCTCAGGTGAGGATTAAAAAACAAAAAAAGGTGGGAGCCCCCAAGAACAAGGGGCAGGTGGTCAGGGCAGAGTCTACATCTCTTGCTTCTCAGTAGGGCTCTATTACAACATATACGCACTCTGTCTCCCCAGAGGTCATACATGTACACACACATACGTATGTGCACCTAAGGCCACACCACTTTCTTAGACAGAAATTCTCAAAGAAACACAATGACGGAAGAATCTATGTTTCTCTGATGCTCTACAGATTTGACCTGGATCAATTCCTTGAACATGTGTCCTCCCCTCCAGCTCCTGGCTTCCACTCCCTGCCGGCTGAACAGCTCCCCCGCTCCCCCAACACCCTGCTGGGCTGTCCTCTTCTGAGAAAGAGAAGCTGGGCAGACCAGCAATTATCTCTGTGAGTAAATGAAACGAAATGAGCAGGAGCTGTCGCTGTCCCCAGACCGGACAGGAATCCGCTGCAGGCTTAAGCTTGGGAGCAAAGGTCGGCGGTCATTGAGGATGGAAGCCAGGAGGCAAACTTTCAGAAGTTCAGCACCTGCTCCTCCCTGGAGATGGAGAGGGGCCCAGCTGGCCCAGCCTGGGGCGGCCCTTCTCCACACCCACCTGTACATCTAGCTGCCCATCAAAAGGATCCACGTCAGCTTCCATATGAGCTGAAAGCTGCCAGCACCTTGGGCGGAGCAGTAGGCATTGTTAAAAGGGTCCAGGACCACAGGCCACGCTTCCCCAGCAGCACCCACTTTCACCAGTTGCTCCGTCCCCCCCTCTACAAAGTCACCTGGGCGGATGGAACCTTTCTGAGGCAGCCCCTGCACCGGACCTGAAAATACTGACTCAGTCCATAAGCATGTGTAATTTCCTGGTGCTCCACCGCCTTGCAGACCTTTTCGCTCAGGTGCTGTCCTTTCCTTCTGCCCCAGGGAGTGGCCGGCTCACACCTGTCTTCACCCTTGCACCTGATTTGTCCTGGGCCTTTCCAATTCCTGGCTATTCTCTCTTCCTCTGTGATGACATAAATCTCACGGACATCCCATCAAATAAATACAGCAGTCCCTTAAAGCCACACATGTCTACCACAATGGACGCCTTCAAGTCACATCTCATTTTTGTTCTGCTTCAAGGTGCTTGTCTTTCTCTGTAAGTAGCCAGGGACGATCCCTACCACTCAATCAAATCAACTGGTCAACTACGAGGAATCTTTTGAGAAATCTGACATCCTTCTTCCTAGTTGAGACGCGATGGAGCAGCTTTCCTGCCTCAGTGCCTATGCTGGCGGAGCCTGCAAGTCAGACAAGCTACATTACCTTATGTGCAACAGTTAAGGAGCAATGCCCAGTTGAATCTCCATAACAGGGCCTGGCATGCAATACACAACTGCTGAAGAACATACCTCTGCTGAAATGAATGCATGCTTTAATGAATGAGTAATTGAGTCATGACTCAGAAGGAAAGGAACACTGTACGTGGGACAGTTAGCAGCAGCAGAGGCACCCAAGTTACGTTCAACTTAGCTCAGTGACTCTCTGTCAGGGTATCTTTCTCAGGTCCAGCAGAGCCCACTGCTCGGAGGTCAACATTTCCCCCGTGTTTCTTCCTTCTGCTCCTTATGTCTGCAATCTGCAGCCTTGGCTGAAATGGAGCTCTAAGAAGAAACCTGCATAGTCCACGGTGCAGCCTGAGTCAGCCAGCAGAGATGAGCATAGCGACAATTCTTCTTGACCCTTGTCCCACTGCCTGCCCCTGCCCCCAGTGGCACCTATGTAAGCCTATGGACTTACAACTTCCCTCACCTAATGTGCCTATGTGCTGCCTTCTCTCTCTTTAATTGCTTCAGGTGAGACTTTTTTCACACCCATGTTGTATTAGAAAGTGAAGAAAAGGAGACACCCTTTAGTAAAAATTATTTTATTTCAGGGTAAGATGCTGAACAAGGGCCCTATCAAGTAGTTTTAAGAGCAAAGCTGAGAACGCAGCTCAATAAAGTCACATTTCTTAATAGAGACCTATAATGTGTTTTAAAATCCTATAATCAATAAGCACATTTTAAGGTACCTAGGAAAATTCCATATCCTCAAGAGGAAGAAAAGAGAAACTGTTGACCTCTCTGTTGTGTTTATTTTTATTTTCCATCCTAGGGGGCTTCTCAGGACCCCCATGATCTGGGTAACCATCCCAGTCCAACAATGAGAAGATGGCATGTTTAAAAACAGTTTTATGGATTTACAGACTTTCAATTTATGGAATTTAGCATGTGTTCAGTTGCTGACCCTTCCTCTCATCACTATAAAGGAGCAAAACAACCTTTCATTTGTAAAAGTCCGCTACCTAGCAAAGACACTGAGGAAGGATGGGAGCATGGGAGTAGTGAGGGTGGGCCCCCCAAGGGTGCAGGCCAGCAGGGTGCTCCACTTGCAAAACTGCGGAAAACTTAAGAGGCTGTGTCAGAGCACCTAAATCTGCCGAGAGGATTTTTACTGATTTTGTGGAGTATGACAGAAAAAGAGGACCAAAGCACTAGCTTCAGAGATAGAAGGGTTTACCAAGCTTTCATGAGATTCGACCCACCGTATCTCCGGATTCCCTGGCATCTAAGTATTGCGGTTCTAGTTTTACAGACAGAAACAGAAGCATCGAGAAAGCACATTGCCCCACAGGTCTTCTAGAAGGTGGGCTATGAAGGTGGAGATCTCTGGCTCCCCTTCTGCATTCTGTGTGGGGAGCCATGAGCCAGCTGCCTTGTAGTTTGGGGTAGGCATGCTGGGATCCCAGGTTCCTGACTCTGAGACCTAGGACAAGCCACTGGGAGTCCCCATGCCTCATTTCATACATGTGTAAAGTGGGGGTGATAACATCTTCATGTGGTTGTGGTAAGGACTGAGCAGACAATAGGCATCCAGTAGTTGGCCAAGTTCTCAGCGATTGTAAGTACCAATGTGGTGGTCCCTGCTGTGCCCAGGAAAGCAGACTGACAGCCACCTGCCTTCCTCTGTGATTTAAATTTTCCATCAAAGAATGACTCTCCAATGTTTCTGATATGCAGTTCATATGCTTCAGGAGGAAGTTAGAGAACCTAAGAGGCTGAACACCAAGACTGTTCCAACAAACCTCCGAGGACCGCAAGTAGGATCTTGTGTGACTTACAGGATGAGATGGGAGCAGGAAGAAAGACTTTTGTTCGTGATGGTTTTAATTATTTTCCGTGTTTTGTTTTCATTTTGGTTTTTGTTCTCCCCCTGCCAAAGGATTAACGCACAGGTTCTAAAACAAGGGGGTCCCCCATCTACAGCTGACAGCAGCAGCTGCAACCTCTGACTCCCCTGCAGAATGGCAGGGAATCGAATCAAAAAGAAAAGCAAGTGGACAACCTTTCCTCCGGGAGCACGAAACACAATACCAGCCTTTCGCCAAACCTGGCAGCCCCCAGCTCCGATTGGAGGCTGCCTCGGAACAAAGAGAAATTGGTATTTAAAAAAAAAAAATCTTCTGAAAGCCAACTCAGCAGATGGTTTTTTCCTGGGGTCCGTGAGCAGGGGTGGGGGAGGTGGGGGTGAGGGGAGGATGCTGGGATCGCACAACTGCCACCAGGATACAGATGACTGAGAAGTGACAAAGATGGGCACAGAGAGCTGACCTCTCACCCCCGAATTGCACAAAGGGCAATTACACCATGTGTTGGGGACCTGGCCCGGGCTGCTGACCGCTCCCAGCCCGCAGCTGCTGCTCTTCACAGCCAAGTCTGGGGCTTTATTCAGATCAGGAGAAGACAGAGGCCAGAGAGGGAGTGGTTGATGGAGGAAGAAATGGAAAAGTTTAATAGAGACTATCCTTCGCCAGGAGTCTGCTGAAGGCTAGTTCCATAGCACAGCACCTTGTACTGGGTTGGCCAAAACATCCATTTAGTTTTTTTCCATAAAACAAAAAATATATATTTTTTGTTTTCACCAGCAACTTTATTGATTTGGATGTTTTGAGTATGTCAGCAATCTCTCGCTATTGGCTTCTAGTGGGTAAGGCCAGGGTGCTGCTAAATATCTTTCATGGCATCAGACAGCCCCAGAGCAAAGAATTATTTAGCCAAAATGTCAACAGTACCAAGAAACTTTGCAAACCCTTTTTGACACATTCAGTCAGTCAGGCACAGCATCTTCTCCATATACTGCACAAGTCTTTTGTGCTTCAGTTGCTTTTTCACCTTTCTTGAAATAATAGAGTATAATAAACTAAAAATGTTGCATATCTTCTTCTATTTTTAATATTAAAATGGCTGCACAAAAATTCATCAACTGCGATTTTTTTTAAATGCACGCTGATATGACAGCTGTCACAAGACAATCTAACAAAATTGTTTTGAATGAAATTAAAGACAACTAAACATTACTAGAGTCATTATACAGAAAAAATAAATAAAAATAAGCTCTGGCTGGTGGCACAGTGAATAAGGCACAGGCCTGTAAACCCAAAGGTCACTGGTTCGATTCCCAGCCAGGACATAACCAGGTTGTAAGCCAGGTCTCCAGCCAGGTCCATAGCTGGAGGCAGGTAAAAGGCTACCATACAGTGATGTTTCTCTTCCTCTCTGCCTCTCTCCATTCCCCTCTCTCTGAAAAATAATAAAATCTGCCCTGGCTGGTAGCACAATGGATAAGGCGCCGGCCTGCGAACCCAAAGGTCGCAGGTTTGATTCCCTAGCCAGGGCACATATGAAGGTTGCAAACCAGATCTCCAGTCAGGTCTGTGGCTGGAGGCAGGTGAAACGCAACCATACATTGATGTCTCTCTTCCTCTGCCTCTCTCCCTTCCCCTCTTTCTCAAAATAATGAAATAAAATCTTAAAAAATTTTAAAAAATAAATAAATAAAATCTTAATAAATAAATAAATAACCTTTTGGCCAACAGAATATTTCCATTGCTCTTTTAATATATCAGAAGCGCTCTACAACCATTCACTCTCAGATTATCTTCAGAGCAACACAGAAGGTAGAGACAGTATTAATCTCTTGTTAGATATGAGAAAACAGACACTGATTTGCTAAAGGGAGAACAGACTCAGGCCCAGACCCCTGGTGTGGGGTAACCAGCCCTCCTTCCAGTCTCAGGCTGGACAGTGCTCATGGAATCTTGCTTTGGAGGGGCCCTTTCCTGATTCCCACCTTTTCAGATGAAGTCACGGCGAGTCTCTTATGCCATAATCACTCCTTACCATGCCTCGTGGCCACCGCACCCTGCTGAGCTCTGGCCAGCAGGGAGAAGACTGGGCAGTCAAAGAAGTGAGCTATGAGTCTCCGGGATGAAGCTGCAACACCCACGTTCCCCCATAGCTTGGGCCAAGGGCATGTGGCCAGGACCATCAGGTGAGCTGAACCGAACTAGCAAGACCAGCAAGAGGGCACCTTTCAAGGATCACTTCCTGATGCTGCAGACCAGCAGGCCTGAGGGTGTGAGGAGGGGGTGAGTCTCCCCTCCCTTCCCCCTGGTGATCAGTGTAACCTTGATGCAAGCCAAGCCCCCTCTTCTGTTCTTTGCAGTTATGGCTGGCCTTGAAGGAGAACAGCCTCCCCTAATCCTTAAAAAAAACAGGTTCTCAAACTTACATGTCGCTAAGAGTCATCAGTCCCAGAAAGTTTGTTAAAAAATAAAAATAAAAACCCTCAAAGTCCCTTTCTTGGTCCATAAAATGAGAAGGAATAACAGCTACTTTATTCAACTACCCTGAGAACAAACCTGAAAGAGGCAGCAGCTGGGTGGATGTGAACACCTGGTCAAGGTGCTAGACAGATAGGAGGGTTGTTACCCATTTTCCACACTCTACACTCTCTGGCACCCCCATTTTGACAGTTTATATACTGCCCTGGGTTTTCCCCTAAATGCCCCTGAGATCAATAGTTCCTAATAAGATCATTCTATGCCCCACAGAGCACTTACGCTGAACACACCATATATAACTCCGCAGATTCATGTTGAATTTAGATGCTTCAGCTCTGCTACAGTTTATCTGCATGGGAGTCCAAAACAGGCAGCGTGATGAAAGGTTTCAGATGTTGGTAAGAAACCAACCTGAAACACCCTGGACTGGCTAGGCAGAACCTGTTTGGGTAGAGAAGAGGGTTTTCCATAGAACTATTTTTATCAGGACAGAGCTGTCAAGAATTTATTTATGGGCTGAGGAAATCAACTAAATGAATATTGTATTAAAAGATTTAACTCCTGTTCTCAGAGAGCTTCCACTGTAACTTGGAACACATTTTATTTACCTTTGACTGCACACTTTTTTTTTTTTAATGATGTTGTTATTTTTTACAGAGAGGGAAAGAGAGAGAGGCAGAGAAGGAGAGAAACATCAGTGTATTCACCTGCCTCTAGCCACAGACCTGGCTGGAGACCTGGCTTGCAACCTACTTATGTTGCCCTGGCTAGAAATCGAACCAGTGACCTTTGGGTTAGCAGGCTGGCACCTTATCCACTGTGCTACCAGCCAGGGCTGTGACCACACACTTTCAACAACCTTTTCAGTCAGAGCCAAGAGTAGATGAGAAAACAGGTTCTCACATGGGCAAGAGCTGTCCAGAGAGAACCCACCAGAGAGAACACAGAACAAGAATTTCGACATCCAAAGTGGCCTTATTTCTGTGCCTTCTGTGTCATCTGTGTACCCAAACCAGAGCACCTGGCCAAAGTGTGCACAAAAAGAGGATAATAAGGATAATGTGGACACCGGTGTTGCATCCCGAAAAATCCAATGTATGTATGTAGGATGGGATGATCTGGACCAGCAAAGGTCACATGAGGGAATATTAAACTGGAGAGTTTCCTTGACCTTTCAGTTCAGTATACACCAACGATGATGAAGCTGCCGGAGAGCTGGTATTGTCTGGGCTCTTATTAGCGAAGGTCCTGTGCTAAGAGCAGAGGAGGTGACAATCTCCCGACCCTGCTCTGTGAGCCCTTCCCACCTGTGCCTTCAGGAGGAACACTGACTAACTAGTAACCCCAGCTTAGGAATGAAGGTGGCTTGAAATGAGGAAACCGTGGAATGCAAAGAATCATTTCAGGAACTGAAATTATTTTGGCTTTAACAGGATAATGTTAGTGCAACTGAAGAAGGCGCTTTACTAAAACCAGGGCTTCCTCGGTAGATGGGAGTCTCCTCCCTGAGGGCCACTGAGCATCAGCCAAACAACTGTCCATGAGGGATTTGGGAAGGTGTCTCTTGTTTGTTTAAAAGGGGTGTGAAATGGAAATACTCAGAGGCTCTCCTGACCCTCAGTGAAGTCCACAACTCTGGAAGTGTGACCCCACTGCGGACCCACAGCTTCTGCGGTCAGCCTTCCCCTGCCTTCTGACCTGGTGCCAGGTTCCAGCCTGTGTCCTCAATGTGCCCCAGGCCCTTTCTGACTCTCCCAACACTGTCTTCCTTCATGACCCAGTAGCACCCAAATCCCAGCATGTCAGCAACCTGCCACTCGTTCGACGGCAGGTATCCAGAAGGAAGACTGGGAAGTTCAGGAAGCTGACAGAACCAAACACCCCAGTAAAATCAGTTTCCACCTTCTTGCTCCTCAAAAAGGACATGCCTGGAGAAATCATAGAGACTCCCATTATGCACCACAAATTGGTTCCCTTAGCTACACCCATGATTGCCCATAAGAAGCAATGCCTTCAAGCTGGTTCTCCAGGGGTACAAGCTGGCATGAGAAATGACGCAGCTCCTGCTTAGTCCACCCACAGCACTAAGCAAACAAACTCACTGGCCCAGCATAAAGGGCCACCCTCACTCCTGGGCAAATTCATATTTGCAAAATGCTTACTTCTTGTGCAAGGCACCATGGCCCACCCCCTCCCCCACCTCTGATCCCCAGCACTGTGGGGCCTTCGGGAGGCAAAGGAGATCTGGGGAAAAACACAATCAACAAGGTCTAGCAAACACACTGAAGCAACTTACACTTGATACTAATGATGATTATCAAATGGCCTCTAGGGCCAGGCACCAAGGTGGGAACTGCCTGGACTTTTCAGAGTAAATAAAGGTCTCCATTGTTCCCCGCTGAGGTCACAGGCTGGTGGAGAGGTGAGGGAAGCTGGTCTGGGGAAGGAGGGGTAGGCAGGGGAAAAAAAACAAACCTGAGACTTCAGAGAGAAACACACACTCGAGGTGTACAGAGAGGCCCCTGGCCTTCCCAGGGCAAGACCACCTTTCCAGTGCAGAAGCTGGAAGGAGCCCTGGAAGTGAGGATCACTACACCTGTCCAGCCCGCAGCTCTGGCTGTCCATGTCCCCACACCCTCAGACAGCGGCCTCGGCCTGCACAGAGGGCTCCCTGCTTCCCACCCACGTGCAACTCAGACTCCTGAGCACACCAGGTACCACTGCAGGGCCGGCGGGCGTCTGCCTGCTGTTTTTCCGTGCAACTGCAAGGGGCTGGCCTCTCTCCCCACTCCCAGTCTCTCCATCTGACAGCTGGTTTCTCCTCCTCAGTGGGTACCAAAGGCTTTGGCAGCACCTTCCAAATCAAGTTTCACCCTGAGGACCATCCACGTTGAAACCCTTCCCCCAAAGAAGTTTGATTATGTGCAAATTTATAATGCGATTTTTCAGCTTATCATGGATAAACCAACCCTCCTGCAATGCGGGTCTTCAAGGCCATGTGCTGTTTATTTCCTTTATAAATGATGCAGTCAGGAGTCTGAACCAACCAGGGGCCCAGGCTCTGAGACTTCCCTGCCACATCCCTTCCTGACCAAAGCCACCAGTACCTTCACAAACAAGCAAGGCAGGTGGGGGACATCCTAGGATATCCTGCACTGCAGCACTTTGAAGGCGGGATGTTTTTACCTTAAAGTTATATATAGGAATCAGAAGAATCAAAGGATGGGGTACAGAAGAAACAAACAAAAAAAAAAAACCTTTTTCTCTTGTATTTTATTAAGAATAAAAAAAAAAAAAAGGAAATGTAACCACAGGTCACCTGGTGATGCAGCTATGAGAAGACTTTCTGAGGATGCAGAGTGGCAGGGGTAGGGGAGGGGGTGACGCTGCAGAGGCCGGAAACATGGCAGGGTGGAAGACACATCATCTGAACCCCACTAGATGGTTCTTATAACAATGGTTTTAAACTTTCATTCTGAGTCACACTCGGAGCTCAGCAACCACCCAGGCTTGGCAGATCAGTGACCACAGAGATAAAAGATCTTTGAACCATCTCTAAATAGATCCCCACAGCAAGCCCCACCCACCCCACCCTACCCCCAAATGGTGAAGCATTCAGGACACACTCTCTCAGCAGACGCTTGTGCAAGCATCAGAAATAAGACACTGGCACTGCCACTCAGCTAATGCAATTCAACAGAGCGCGAAGCCGCGTTGAAGCAGGATGGGCCTAAGGAAACACAAGGCTTCTGGGACAGCCCTGCCTCCCAGGTGCCCAGCACGAAGGCAGGTCACCTGGTGCCAACTGCACCTGGGCTGAGGGAGGGGGTCAGAGCAATGCATACTGAGCAAAGTGTATGCTAAATGCCCATGGGCAGCTTCATGCCCACAAGACACCAACAGGGAGTCTATGATCTGTGGTTTTCATACAATCAAGAAGCTATTTCAAGAGGTTCAGGAACCTGCTCAAAGTTATGTAGGAAACCCAGGCTCTAATACAGGTTCTCTCCCTCCAAAGACAGAGAGAGCCTGGTCCTGGAAGCAAGGGAGCCAAGCTCAGATCCACCGTCAAGGCAGGTCTCTTTCTAACAAATCCTCATTCTTCACCTGGATCCTTCTGGGAGGGAATGACTCTATCGGAATAGAGCGTAGTTCTGCTGCTTAGTGGTCTTCCAGACTGACCTTCAATGGCATG
Source organism: Noctilio leporinus (assembly GCA_004026585.1). Classification (NCBI taxonomy): domain Eukaryota; kingdom Metazoa; phylum Chordata; class Mammalia; order Chiroptera; family Noctilionidae; genus Noctilio; species Noctilio leporinus. The sequence goes on from PVIW01000300.1 coordinate 384,621, forward strand.
GAATTCACCAAAAAAATATTTCTTGGGGAAGTTCAAGAAAGTGACTACCAAGGGACCAGCAAACCAAGAAAGAGCCAGCACATTGCTTTAAACCCCCAAAGAATTCCGAACACAGGAGGTAGGTGAAACACACAAGGAAAAGGGGAACCAAACAAGCGTTCCCAGAATATCCTCATGGAAAGCAAATGCGGTAAACCTCACGGCCGCGTAAGCTCCACACTGAAACTTGCTACCCGTGATGGAAGGCCCTTGACACTGGGGCAGAAAGGAAAACAATCTGATGATGGAACAGTGGGTCCAAAGAGAGGGCAAAAATAGTTTTTAGAGTAACTAGTTTTCGTAAAGAGAAAGACTAGCCCCATCCATAGACTGGCTCTTAAAGTTTCCATTCTTCAGAACAGAAGTGGGGTTTCCCAGGTTAAACACTATTTTTGTTATCATTCCTTCTTCTTCTTCTTTTTTTTTTTAACAGGATGAAACTGAGACCCAGGAAAGTGAAGTATTCTTGCTGAAATTATCAATGACAGAGAGAGCTTGCACCCTGGGCTCCTCTCCCCAAGTTTAACATTCTGTCCCCCCAAACTTCCAGTGCCAGATGTCAGGGTTACCTGCTGCCTCTTGGAGACAATGTTTTGTGAAAGGTCACTTACCACCCTCCAAGTGGCTTTACCTGTAACCTACCAGAAAACAGTATTCCCAGGCACTCTGGTGAATAAATTGGAATATGCTGCTTAAAAAAGTAAAAATATCTGCCCTGGCTAGTGTGGCTCCATGGATGGGCACCGGCTTACGAACCCGAAGGTCACAGGTTCAATTCCCCGGTTGGGGCACATAACCAGGTTGCAAGCCAGGTCTCCAGCCAGGTCTATAGCTGGAGGCAGGTAAAAGGCAACCATACATTGATGTTTCTCTCCCTCTCTGCCTCCCTCCCTGCCCTTCTGTCTGAAAATAATGAAGAAAATCTTTTTAAAAATCTTTAACGAGAAAGTAAAAAATAAATAAAAGGGGAAATTTGACCTTTTGAGAAGAAATGCTGGCAAAATCATGCTCTCCTAGGCAGGTGAAGGGTGATGTGCAGGCAAAAGCTCATACTCCTAGGAATTCAAAACACCATGCATGCACCCCCAGAAGATAAAGAAGGAGGGCAAGCCCCAAATTAAGTAATGCACCTAGGAGTGGCCAGAGAAGGGGAGGGGCAAAATGAGGGGAAGAAAGGATACCTGAACTTACAGGAGGGTCAAAGGCTCTCTGTCTAGGTACCCAAGGCCACCCACAAGAGTGAAGAAGGGCAGCTCAAGTTGCCAGCTAACAGGCAACTTGAGCTGCCCTTCATCCCCTGCCCAACTTCCCCACCACCACCACCTACCTGGTATGCCAAACTGCTGCAATCATAGAGGATCAGGAAAGAAAGGTGCCTTCCAGCACCCTACAGGAGAAACGGAGGACCTAGTGCGGTCCGCCTCACTGACCCCCTTGCATTACCTCAAGGCTCCCCTTCAAGTCTCTGCCCTGAATCACTCTCAGTATGTTCCCCAGGCCCTCAATCCTCCCCTTTCCCCAATTCGAAGCCTGCTGAGCACTCCCATTACTTACAGAATTAAGGGCAAGGCCCTTTAGTTATTTGATAGTCATCACCCTCAGCAATCTGAGGCCAACCTAGCTTCCCATCTACATCACCGTAAAAGGCTTATTTTTTTTTTTTCTATCCATACTTTGACACAAGGAGGATGCTGTTTAAAGCATGAGTCAATGAACACGTGAGATTTCTGAAGAGAAGGTCATGGCTGCTCAGAACACAACACACGAATCTTGCCACAGGTGTACAATGATGGTCTAGGCAGGGGTGCCGAGAATGAAGCAGAAGCATGTTTTCTGAGACCCCGGTACACACCTGATGAATGTAAGGTGAATACCCTTGCTGCTGGAGGAAATAGGTCCTCTGATGCTATGCTGGGGAAAAGGGGAAATTAAGTCTAAAGAAAGAAAAAAGAAGTTGTATTTTGGTCCAAAGCCAATCAAATTTGCCAAGTGCAATACAGGAAAAAGACTAACTCAGGAGGCTTTGAAATTTCTCTCAAACATCCCAGAAACTTGGATTTAAGGACACAATGCCAGGTTACGATCCTGTCACCCTAACTAATTTGGGAAAGTGTGGAACAAATGCCATCGGGCTAGATCCTTACCTTCAAGCAGTCCTTCAGAGTGTGGTCACTTACTGACTGGAACACAGACTTAGCTTTGGAGCCTAAGAAAAGTGGCTTCACAGGCCAACCCCTCCCATTCCTGCTTCTGCTTTTTTGAAGCAACAGAGCCTCAATTTTTCTCATCTGTAAATAAATAATACCTGTCTGGCAGGACCGTTACAAGGATAAACGAGAAAGGTGAATCCATGTAAAACAGCTAGCAGGTCGGCAACTTAGTTCCACAAATCAAACTATTCATTATGATGTAGGCTTTGTAATTGCCCATTTTCCCCCTAAAATTTCTCACTGTCATGTGGAAATGATCATCTCGACTTGGTGGATGAGGAAAGTGTAGCTTCAGCAAGGTTGTACTCCAGGTCCAAAGTCACAAACCCCGGTGGTGCCCATTACCACACTGTACCCCCCTACCCGGGCCACTGTCTGGAGCTCCCTTAGGACTTTCCTCTCCATCTTGTGCAGTTGAACCTGGACAAGTGTCCCTGACTCCTACTGAAGGTCCTCAGCAAAGCAGAAAAGCCATTAATTTCTGCCTAGCTGAGCATCTCTTAAAACAGGCCACTGTTGCAAAATGTTATGTTCAGGTGTTGTACCTGAACTTGCTTCGAGAGACATGTTCTCATGTTCTTCCTAAGTGACCTGGAAGGGAACTAGAGGAAGCTCTTCACCCAACTTACCTGAGTAAGTCTAAGATGCAACACTGATGGTGCCATGGTAAAGAGTAAGTTGCATGTACAAAGTCCATCTTCAAAGTGGGTCTTGTCCAAACGACACTTCTGAGGCCCTGAAAGTATGTGCTGAGCCCTTTTCTCATCCTCTAAAAAATGCTTCTTATACCTCACGTAAACCCAATCATCATAAGTGCTCTTTCAGATAGTATCACAGTTGGATTTTACATGGAAGAAAGGTGACCAATTCCCTAGTGAGAAGAATCCATGCATCGCTGAGGCAATAAGGTGGTATTTTCATGGGTCCCTCCTCATATCCTAGCCTTAAGTGGCCATGTTACCAGAATATCAACAATGCCTTCTCAATTCAGAGGACTTGCCTTAGGTTTGAAATTTGGAATAAAGCCCTTGAGGATGCTACACATGTATTTCTTCGCTCCAAAGTGGTAGAACATGTAGAAATAGAGTTAACCTGGCTGAGAAATAGCTGGGATATGTAAGGAACGCTATCATTACCCTACAGAGAATTCTTTGTACAAAAACCAATGAAAAAGAAAATCACTGGGATCCAACACAAGCTGTCTGTCTAAGGTTGTCAAACAGTGACTGGAACAAAATTAATTGGTTTGTAAAAAAAGGAAAAGAAAAAAATTGGAGGCTGAATCATTAAAAACATGAAAAAAAAAAAAAATCCATCTTTTCCTGAAGTTCTATGTCTTTTCCCTGAGTCAGGGGGTTGACAAACCCTTTTTTGGTCTGGTAAGGGCAAAAGCACAAGACAAAACAAAAAACACATAGTTGAAGCTCTGCGGGCCATCCAGTCTGTCACAACCACTTGACTCTATTATTATGGTGCAAAAGAAATCACAGGCAGAATGCAAACAAATGGATGTGGCATGTTTCCAAGAAAAACTGTATTTATGGACACTGAAAACTGAATTTCATAAAATGTCCATGTTACAAAATATTACTCTTCTTTTGATTTTTTTTTTTTTCCCCAATCAGCCTTTGCTTCTGGGCTGTACACAAGCAGCCGAGGGGCGGGCCTTGGCCCATGGACATCAATTCGCTGACCCAGCTCTAAGTCAGCACTGATACTCAGAGGACTCCCAAGTAGACACCTCCCAGTTCAAGAATCAGTTCAACAGGGCCTACTTTCTAGCTCCTAGAAAGGACAAATGACACATCTTGGACATGCCTGTCACTGGTATGTCCCAGGGCCCAGTCCATGTGGAATTATTCAATGAGTTGCTTACCTCATTTAAAAAAAAAAAAGGGGGGGGGGCGGTTCCTGAATACTGGATTTTAGAATTAGTGATTGACCTGTTGCCTAGAAAATAGCATCCTCATCCTTTTCCCTACCTTAAATTACTCACCCCATACTTCCCACTCATACAAGTAAGTAAATGCTGCATGTTCAAGACACTGCACTCTTCTATACAAATGATAGGCCAGTGTCCATTTCTCCATCTCAGCATTAGCTTTTGTTGACTCTCTCTTTGCAAAACAACAGGGGCTTGAAGAGTAATCAAGTTAATATCCTAATTAACAGAGGTCAGAGAAGTTTACTATCATCTATTAAGTGTTTAAGACTCAATACTAATAATAACTTTATGCATGTATTTCTGGAAAGTAACAGCTCTAAGCATAAATACACGCCAGAAAGCTGGAGAAGCACAACCTGAAGCAAGCGCCTAACAATTGAGAAACTTGGTAGATACTCTCCTTACAGCATAATTCATTGAATTCTAGCCATTCTGCTTTCTTCTGCCCCCTCCAGTTGCTGTGGCTTAGAAATGCTGACTTGGTAAGTTGCAAATGTAAGTAAGTAATTTCATTTCTCTTTCCAGTAATGCCCACAAAGAGCAGCTAGCTTTTGGGGTGAGAATGACCAGACTCAGAATTTCAGATGTGAGGACAGAGGTCCATGGCACATTTCAGCTTTCAAATCATCTGTGTGTCACAAAGTCCAGAGTGTTATTCTAGAGCAGTCCAAAAGGTAGAAGGCAATATTTGGGAACAATCTTGTAGTTTTAGGGAAAACAGTACCTATGTAAAGTATCTCTTTATAGGAGAGTGAATTTTCACACCCAAAGCTGTCATCTGCTGCTCAAAGCCTGGTAGTGCTGGGGATGGAGAGAAAACAGTCACCACAGTTTTCAAGGCTGCTCACCCATACAAAAACTCAACAAAGAACTGACCATCACAATAGGCAGAGACAAAGATATTCATTTTCAGTGCTGAAAAGACCCAACTCCAAAGCAAAGCCTCACTTTCTACGTGGGACCTGACCTGAGCTGCTATATTTGCTTGCAAGTTTCTTCCAAAGTTTCCGTGTGCATCTGGGTAACCTTTGGTTTTATAACAGAGAAGCAGGAAGCAAAGTTGTAATGGAGAGGGGGAACAGGAAAGCTCTACCTCTAGCCTGTGCAAAAGCAAGATAATTACAAAGACTCCTTTGTGTTCCAAATTTTAAAGGTGACCAACTATCCCAGCTTGCCCTGGATGGAGGGAGATCCTGGATGCAGGATTTTCAGTTTTAAAACCAGAAGAGTCTGAGCCAACTGGGAAGCACTTGTTATCCTAGAGAGTCTCTTCTAGTCCAAGTCTTTGGATTTTAAATCCAAATTAGGCAAAACACCTAGCATAAGGAAGGACACAAGCCCTACACTAAAGAAAGAACATGATTCCCAGCAGTTTTACTGAAAAATGATGACTCCAACACTCTAAAACTATTGGCAACTAGAAATAATACAAATCATCCATGGCCTACAAAGGCGAAAGGTTCATTTATATGTGTCATTTTTGGCTAGTCCATCAAGGCTAGAGTTCAGATAAATGATATGATGTGGGGGAGAGCATTACAAAGACTGGTTAACACCTACAACCTAGAACCAAAAAAATCTGTTAACAAGAGGCCTCCTTGCTGAGCTCTGTGCAGTCCCAAAGATTGTCTGAAACAGAAACTCTCTAGACTAAGGCAGCTACCAAAACTGAGTGCCACAACCCTCCCAGGCAAAGAGGTCATGGTTATCATATCATGTGTTATCATAATACCATGAAATCTGGGCCCATTCTTTCCCAACCAAATGACACCACCCATCACCTACAGAACTGCTCTCTGCACCCATGATTGTCTTCTGGGAGGAAAATGACAACCAGCCAAGTTCAGTTAGGACCCAGTCTAAAATCTCTATGATGTTTTAGGCAAATATGCCCCTTTTCTTTCTCCAGTTCCAATTCTAATGCCCAACACTGGCTTTCAGAATAATGATCTCTCCAAGAGCCCCAAGTTACAATAAAGACTCACCTATGAGTAAAAGGCTCACCTATATTAGAGAGATGTACAGTAGTCATGGAAACCAAAAGGTTATAATGGTTCTTGACTGTTCTGACTAACCAAGATTTTTCAACTTCTCACTCTTTGACTCTGAGAACAGATACAAATATTCAAATAAAAGAGAAACTTCAAAATGTTGTCATAACTTAGCCAGACACGACCTAGCCAATTGGCTGCTACACAATCAATAGAAACACTCCAGACTTCTAATTATCGTAGCTATTGTTTTTCAGGTGGGTAGGAGATGGACTAAGAAATAATAACAATTGGACACTATACCAAGATATCAGAGGCATTTCCTCTGGAGGTCCTAAGTATTCCACCAAGGAAACTGGTAATTCAGAAATACAGTAGGTTCTTGAGTAAAGAACGTCCTTTGGTTCAACACTATTTCATTATAACATTGATAAGATGCCAGAAGAATTTAACTCTAATTTATATCATTCAGCCTATAGCAACACTGGTTTTGTCCCATCATTTCACTTAAAAAGATGCAGAATCTACTGATGGTGTTAATAAGGACTTAGGGCAAATAAGTGATCAGCAAATAGACCTTTAAAAGTTGAGGATAAAAGTGGCAAAAAACAAACAAACAAAAAAAACCCCTACAAAACAGGGCTCCCTACCTTCTTTTTGGAGTGGCTTCTTTCCTCCTCTTTCGTGGCTTTGCTGTTTTTCCCAGCACGAGACACCTTCTGGTCCCCAGACTGCTTGATGGTGATCTTGATCTCAGGTGGGCAGATATAGTTCTCCAGGTTCTTTGGGGGTTTCTTTGCTCGCTTTGTGGTCTGAATCTTCAGCTTCAAACTCCCCTCTGTGAAGTTTGCCTCCTTGATAGAAAACTCCTGTTCTTCCAGGCCATCTCCTGCCACCCATTTCTCGCTGTCCGCATTGGAGTTGGAATCCACATCCCGCCCTGAGCCCAGTTCATCCTCTTCCTCTGGCTCCATGCGTTCTCCAGCCACTGGGATCCCCTTCCCAGGGCCTGGGGCAGAGAGCAAAGGTTCTCCTGCACAGCTGGGAGCAGTCGGGGTCTTGGCCGAGGAGACGGGCAGGAAATCCGACTCGCTCCCCCTTTGCCGGGAGCTGCTTAAGATTTCCCTGGACTCCATGACAATCCTACAGTCTTCAGGAGTTCTCGGGAGGGGGAAGGGAACAGGGTAAAGGGACGGTGAGAAGACAGGACACCCAAAATTCCAAGAACAAAGTGGTCCAGCTGCTGGGTTCAGAGTCCCAAGGATGAAGACACGGCGAGGCGTTCAGAAGAGATCAGGTCTGCGACTGAAAAGCAGAAAGATAATCAGCCACGACAAGGAGGAATAAAACGACCTCCAAGGTAACTCAATCTAAATTCCAGAAGCCCCTTCCCCCCATCAATGGCATCAGAAAAAAAAGTTGGGAAGAAATCAGATCCGAGTGTGCACATCCCCATGTGGATTCAACTGGGGCAGAGGGGACAACGCACGCAAAAGTATGTCCCTTCATTGACTTATAAGTAATGTTGACAGCTATGGGCCCAAGAAAAATAAGAGAGGCAAGTCCTCCAGTCCAGTAACCAGTTAGAAGTTTCTTAAACTGAAACCACACTGGCTGAGTCACCATCCAACCCAAGCATGACGAAAGGGAAGTCTGAAGTGTCAATGCTCAGGTCTGTGGGAACTGCGTTTGGCTGACTTCTTGCACCATTTCCCGCAAAGATAAAAAACAGTTTGCAAAGCTGAACACGACAACCCCCAAGATGCCTGAGTCAACTCGCCATCGCCTTATAGGAAGGACAGTTGGCCAAGGTCTTGACTATTCTTTCCTTATCACTTTTCATTATGAATTATTATAATTATGTAAGTCCGATCTATTTCTTTGAAAGCAAATGTAAGGTTTAGGTACAGACTGGCGAACCAAAACAGACAACCCAAAAACCAACCCTAAAAATGTTTCCACTAACATAGAAGATATTTAATCAATTATTTTGATAAAAACAACCATTTGGGACGTTTTAAGTCCCTTTCTGGTCCTTATATAAAGAGACATTATGTCTACATGACCACAAAAAGGAGAATGGGAGAGAGGGTGATATTTCACAGGTCTCTGAAAGTCTCCATAACCAGCCCCAACCTTGCTCTCCACCCCACCACCCCCAGGATCTTTGATTCTGCCTTCCTCAGAAGGCAAAGAGAAAAATCAGTTAGGCCTTGCTCAGACCATCACAGCATCAGCTAAACTACCTTTTATCCTTGTTCACTCCATGTCCCACAACTCCCCATTTCATATTCATCATTTTCAAACCCCAAAGGAAGCCCAAATGCTTCTTCTCAAGATAAAACCTAGTGCCCTGAGGCTGCACCAAACTTCAAGATGCCATCTCCTTCTACCCCTAGGCTATCGGTGAGATCACACTCGAGCCTTCTTAAATGACTGAAGACTCTAAGTTTCCCAGCAGAAGATAATTCTGCACAATTTAGGTTTCTACTGGTGAGCCCACCAATTTAAGGAATTGGTCAGCACATGTGCCCGCCATAAAATTTCAACAATGCCTGCAAAGACACATTCAGAACAGCCAAAACCTGGAACCAGAAGACCAGGGCATGTATGTTCTCTCCCGCTGGGATCAGTACATTTTCGGCTGATGCACTGTGAAGAAGCCAGCCAGCAAGGCAGCTGGGGCTTCAACATGGATCTGTCCCCCCAGAGGCACCAGGATCATACTCAGCTTCTAGGAACTGCTCAGCCCTACAGAAAGACATTATTTACAACTGCTTCCACTGAGGGGAAAACCCAATGAATACAGCATATCTGGACGATCAGAAGCTGCCTAATGAGAGAACATGAACATCTTTGCTGAAGCTGTCAATCAAATACTGACCTGCCCCCCATGCTCCATGATACAAAAGGGACAAAGTCCCCACTTAGGACCAAAGGAAGGCAGTTAGACCAGATGATACTTGATATTTTGTTTTACTCATAAGATTCTTTGTCTCATCTAGGTGGATCTGCCTACCTACCCAAAACCTGATGTAAATTTTTAAAACTCATATAGGAAGTCAACATTCATTGAGGCCTCTCCTCCTAGGGTCAGGCTGCCCTAGAACACGTCCCTGCTGGTCAAGCAGTAAGAGCCCAGTAGGTCATTCTCAGTTTGTACTCCAGCACCATGAAAATTGCAAGCCCTGTTTTCTTAGGACAGCCTTCAGTGGTTGACTCCCTCTGGCAGGAATGTGCAATGCTGCATCTTAATTCCCTAGTACCTGCTTAGAAAGGGACCCTTAAATTAGGGCAAAAGGTGAGGCATAATTCCATAAAACATTCCTACCCTAAACCCATTTGGACCTTTGAAACACAGATAGGACAATGTATATTACAGATTCAGTGATGAGGGAAAAGGTGAAATCTAAAATATAGAATGGTTAGATGTATAAAGCGGATGTACTATTCATATTAATAAAGTATCTTCCATTAAAAAATGGCTCACTTCAGAGTTTCTTATACTTAACAGTATAAATCATTAACTAATTAACGTAGAAGACAAAGTTCCAAAAGTTAAAACTCAAGTAGTAAGAGACACACAAAAAAAGAAACCTCAACAATTTTTTCCCAGTTCTCCACAAGATCTTAAGACCACAATAAAAATAACAAGCAGGTTATACTCCAAAGATAATTTGAAAATGAAAACAGATTTGTATATGACCTATAATAAAGGGTAGAAATAAAGGGAAGCAAAAATGTTTTCCACTTGGGCAAAGTATAAACAGATAGATGGGAAACTACCCCAGAGGGACTCAGAGAGAGTATAGGCTATGGCTTTGACCTTGAGGGACTTGAATAGGTACAGTGAGTAGAAGGAAGACGTGGCAGAAAGAAAGAACATCATGAGGCGAGGCAAGACCTGGGACAGAAGCACACAAAGTTCAGGGAAGAGGAAGGGAGAGGTTGGGCTCAGGGGTGTGGTACAAAATGGGGACTGGTGAGCGGTATGGCTGGAGAGGAAAGGTTATAGCCAGATCATGGCCATTCTTGAATGTCATGCTAATTAGCTGGATTTTATCTTACAAGTAATGGGAAAACCCATTTAAGGGATGTCAATAGAGAAGGGTTACTATTAAGACTATGCTTTAAGAAGATAACTCTGGCATGAAATGTGAAGGATGAGTGAACAGAACCTGGTATTAGAGGCAGGGGGAACCAAAAATAAGGAGGCTCAGCTGAAATTCCATTCTTGTCGCATGAGGACCTGAACCACACAAATCAGGGACAAAACAGTAATTCCAGACTCTTCATAATGGTTTCACCGTGAGAATCCAGTCTTAGGGCTCATTAGCCCCCAACTTGCACTCCCTTTTCAAGTCACACCAATCTCCACAGTAGCATTATACACTCAGAAATACTTCTGCCTTGGAATTTTTATAGAACCTTTCCTTTTATTCCTTCCCATCAATCCACACAATGCCACTCACACAACTGCTCTCCAAATGTCTGCTGCATGCAGGAATGAACGACCAAATGAACAAACAGATCGCAATCCCTCCCATATTTCGAGGTCATGTCCAAGCCTTGCCTTCCGCATGACCATATTTTGTAAACTCTGGACCATAGCATTCACTCCCTGGCCTGACCTGCTCTCACCCAGCTTCAACGCATGCCACTAAAGGCTAGTCTTGCCCTGTCTTCTCATTGTTTTGAGTCCACACATCCTATTTCACTTCAGTTTCAGGCTGTGAGTGACTGTGACTGGACAACTCGTATTCACCTCAGCACCCACTGCAGGACCAGGTACTTGGAGGACTTCGCAATGAAAATGAATTAGCCCCCGACAGTTGTTCAAAGCCCTATGGTTCAAACTGCTCCACCCACTGCAGCTCCATGCACCCAGGCGGCCCCTGCCAAAGTCACCGCCTACGCTGAGGATTATAATCCAGCCCCGCAGGTCCACAGGCACCCCTCACCTTCAGGAAATAAAAAGAAGCTTTCAAAAGCAAAGCAAGGAGAAACCTAACCTGTCTGTTTACTTCTACAGCACACAAAGCTGTCGTTCTCCGCTGGTCTTCTCCCTGCACTTCCCTGCCATCCCAGGTTCAGGGCTCAATCTGTTGGTGAGTCTGGGAGGCAGACCACTGCGTGTCCCCTGGTGTGCACCCTGGCCACGCTGGGGTGTGAGCGCAGGCGTGCACTGACTCACTCACTCACTCTCCAGGAGGGGAAGCCCAAGCAAGGTGAAAACGTTTTGCCTGTCACATTCCAGCAGTCAGCAACTCCTCCAGAGGGGGTGGCACACAATGGACACTCTGTACTTGGCTTAGGCCTCCAGTCCAACAAAAGTTAACCCTTCGGTGACTGCCCGCAGGGCGGGGAGGTGGCTGGGCACAGAGGAACAATGAAATGCCTTAGGAACTAACTGGTAACGAGGCTCCAGGGGAGCAGAGGGGCTAGAAGGAGAGGGAGCTGACGTGCTTGGAAAGATCACTGGGGGAGGAGTCCGGAACCTTGGCCTTGACACCTGGCTCTCCCAGGGACAGCCACTTTGAGTGTCTTACTCCATACTTATCTCAGCGACGAGTGGACTGGGGTCAAGGTCTCTTCCACCCTCAAGACTTTGTCATTGTACTCTGCAAGCCACAGACCCATGGGGATACTCCAAACTGGACAGTATAACCTACAGAATTATTTTCCTGAGGGACAGAGGAACTCATAACCCAAATGCATCCCGAAAAGCACATCCTTTCTCCCTTCAACTCTGCAAGATGGATGAAGGTTTCCTAATCTAAAAAAGCATTCTCCACCTGCAGCCCTGGGGAACTCTTACAGATTCCAGAGCCTCGTGGAAATGAAAAATGTTCAGCCCAGCCTCCCAAATCAGGGCTCTGGGGTGGAGCTCAGCTCTACAGCTTTTATAAAACACGCACAGGGTGTTTCTGATGCATTTAGGCTTTGCCTACTCTATAGACTAATCCCATCAACAGCCTTGACTTTATAGTACTACTATTACACATTTTAAGGGATTTTTCCCTTACAGTTTTACAGCTTTCCTCTTAGTCCCCTAAGAATAGGCATCAGTGGCACCTTATTCATCCACTCAATCGCCACGCCTAGTACACAGGCCAACGCAGAATGCTCACTTGAAAAAATGGTGGTTGACAATTAATAAATAAATACACCAACTCAGTCTGGGCTTCCCAGTATCATCCACCTCTCCCACCTGCTTGGTCCCCAAGGGTGCACACAGGCCATCCTCACTGACTGCTGCTTTCCAAAAGGACAGGGTCGATCTGAGAAAGCCCCTAACACAGCTCAAAGGAGTCGGGATTTTGGTGCCAGACCCAGTTCTGCCACTGAGAAGCTCTCCCTTCAGCCTCAGTGTCTCATCAGCAATATAGAAAAAAAAAAGTCTTCATGATCTTCCTTACTAGGTTCTAGTTCGTAATGGAACTACATGGTCTTTGTACAAAAATCTTAAGAACAACATAGGTACCTCATAAGGTCTTCAAGGCAAACAATCACAAATATGGACGGTCCAGGGCCTCGTTCTTGACCTGCTTGCACAGAACTCTCCATCCTAAGCCCAAACTTCAGCTCTGACTCCGAAAATTCACATAAATCCAAGCGTTTCTTCCATCTTTATACATGGAAGACCCTGGCTGAATACCTATGCTTCAGGTCAGAACCTCTTCCTTCAACACTCTGTAGAATGTCTTCTAGCATTTGAAGTAATAGAAGAGAAAAGGGAGGACAGCCTGGTTTTGTTTCCTCTGTAGGTAATGCATTTTAACTTTACCCTTGAAGACATTTTTCACTGTTGCCAAATTTTATTAATGGCAAAGTGAGCGTAGGATGGCTCTTACTCCTTATGTTTTTCCTGGAACACAAGCTTTTTGGATCAGTGGATGCAGGTTCTTTCTATGTCAGGAACGTTCCCATCAATTATTCCTTCCATTATTTCTTCCCGTCAATGGCCCCCACTTCTTTCTAAATTTGTTCTATACTCTTAGTTTAGAACTTGTCATACTGTTCTTCATTTCTCTCACTCTCTCTCTCGCTGTGTTTCTTTATTTTTCACTGTGGGACAGTCCACACTAACTCAGCCTCCATAACATCAATTTAATTCTATTTCACTCCTCCCTTTGTCTTTACTGTGATTTTTTTTTAAATTCTACTCTGGTACAGTTTGTACCCCTGCAATCTTTCTTTACTTTATTCATCCTCCTTTCAGCTGACTCCGGTGCCTTTACCTCTCAGACACTCCCTCCGTATTACTTTATGTTCCTGTCCCACCAGGGTCATGCTTCTTCCTGTTGCAGGTGTTTGGCAGCTTCCTAAAATTCTCACATTGCTCTTGTAGTATAATTATCCTGATACTGTTCCTCTTACTGTATTTTGAGAACCCCCCACCCTGCCCACCAATAGGGTCTCATTTTGGATTGGTTCTCTTTACCACGCTCTAGTGAGGAGAGTGTCACAGCGTGACATAAAAAGCTGGTCTACAGAAAAAGCTGGTCTCATTTGATTCTACCTTCTGTCCATCTTGAAGCCTGTCAAATCCTCCTCTCAGAGCTGTTGCTCTTATCAGGGATCTGATCACCCCAGTTCCTAGTGAACAGTGACAGTGGTGCACTGAAGCCAGACCCAGGGAATCCCAAGGGCCTACCAAGTGAGTCTCTTCAACTCCGCATTCAGTGGTATCAATTTGGTACCATGGTAGGAACGTCCACATCACAGGAATTGCCACACTTAAATCAGGGCTTGAATCAAAATCTGGAAAATAGGGTTTTGTGCATTTACTAGGATACCACGAATGGTGGACGACTCTCTACTACTGTTTCGCTGGACTAAAAGGGGATCCTTCTGCCCTGTTCTTCTGAAAGGCTAAAATCCACATGTACCATTACAGAGACTCTTTAGGCCTGTGTCTCAGACCTTTATTCCAGGAAACTTCTCTGCTCAGAAGTCAACGCCTTTCTTTCACTCCTCTCAAATCTCTCTCCTCCAGTCTTGCCCTTTGTTTCCTCAGAGGTGTGGACTTTGAGAAGGTAGACAATAACATTAGAGAAGAGACCACCTTTAGCTGTCTTACTAACCTTGCCCATGCACTAGACCTGCTGACTACTTGTTTTTCTGGTTGACAGGAATTGTGAGTTTCTGATCCTGTCTCAGTTTCTGGCAACAGATAATCTGACGTTGATTTTGGGGGTGATTGAGCTTTCATCCTTCTGTATACCTCCTAAGATACTTTGATGGGGGGTCAGAAGTGGCTTTCCCAATTTGGGGTACTTTACATGTATCTGGCATCCTCTTCCTGTTCCTTGAGTTAATGCCTCCTCATTACTCAGGCCCAGGTCAAATCACACTTCCCTGACCTTTGCATCATTGATCAGGATTCTCAGCTCTGTGCCCTTAGTGCACGGAATTTTCTTCCCTAGCACTACTATATTCTACAATTAATGTATGTGCCACCCTTGGTTCCAATTTTGCTTACTCCACTGGAAGGTAAGCCCTTGGAGGGTGTCTGCCCTGCGATGTCTGCCTGGTTCACTGCAGACCCCTGCTCCAGAGCCTGGCACAACTCCTAACTCGTGAAGAAACACTCAAAATTATTCACTGAGTGAATGTTGAATGAGAAGCTATATCAAAGGCCAGCCCAGTGCCATTTGACTTAGGTTCCCATGACTCTATAAATGATGGGTCTCTGAAATCCTTCCTGCTGCAGAAACACCCAGAGTAAACGCTCCATAAACACTGATAAATCAACCCAGTGACCCAACCCTTCCCCAGCTCTCAATCAGCAAGGGCAACAGCAGCTGTGCGCCCAACAGTTCTCTGACCCTGCCAACATCCCAACGGCCTCCAGCAAAGCATGGAGCTCAGACTCGGTGGCATTTTATGCTCCACACCTGGGTGGTACCTTCCGGACCACAGCCCACAGCTCTCCTCCTTTAAGCTGTGATCACTGAATATCACTCTCACCACATGCCCTAGCAGCTTCTCCTGAGCTGTGGCTCCCCCAAATCCCACTGATTTGCATCACTCCATGAATCCCGGCTACTTCCTCTGGCTGGCCTGCCCTTTCTCCACCCTCCATTTGGTTACCTCTAAGTCATTGTTCAAGAACTGGGTCAAGTTGCACCTCCTTCAAGCAGACTGGCTGGACCTTCCTTTCCTATTCCTTTCCCCTGTGCATCCACATGTGCATACACACGCATGTGCCTACGCATGTGTGGATACACACACAAACACCCCCTCACGTTCATACTCACAGATAGTCTTGTTCAAACTTCCCTGGCATGCTGCTATCAAAGTGTTTGGCAAACTGTGTTGAAATGCCCCATTTACTTGTTTATTCCTCCCACCAGACCAGGGCTTCCACAAGGGAAGAGGCTGGGTGTTACAAAGTCTCTACCACAGGTCAGAGCAAAATGAACACAAGCAGAACATGTCCGACAGCAAGTGTCCAAGCCATGCGTCTCCCTGAAAAGGACGGAAGTAACACCGATTTGATGGCATAGGTTTAGGTTACTGAGCTGTTCTTTTTCATTTGGTAATCGTGTTCTTGGAAAATATATTTAAACTGTTTAAGTTTCATTTGAAAATGGGGCAATAACCCTACCTCAAGGTTGTTTTGAAAAGTAATTGAAGATTAAATAAGGTAGTTATGAAAGAACCTGATGGAATCAACCTTACTGCACCTTCAAAGTTGGGAGGGAAATTTGATTTACTCCCATAGTCCGTATCACCCACGCTAACATTTGGCTAAATGCTGCCTTCTCTTCATGGATCCTACATGCAGCCTGAGGGACAACCTTCTCCACTTTCCCAGACAATGGGAAACAAGTCCAAGCAGTTTAAAATGCACCTGTTAACTTCAGTATTTTGATGTTGTTTGAGGGTTATTTTCCTCTTGTTCCCAGCTTGTTTCACAGAGGAAATAAGACTGAGTGCAGTCTCAAATTCCCGATTCAATTCCCTGCTCTTCCACTTGGCACTGGGTGGCCTTGGGCAAGTTCCTTTTTCTCCCTGGGTCTCCCCATCTTCATTGTGGAATGAGGGATGCAATGCTGTGAATTCTGCAACTCCCTCCAGCTATGACTGGTACTGAGCTTTACCTCCTCAACAGAAGCCCCTCAAAGACAGGGTTGGTACCTTACATTTCTTTCTCGATTTTATTGGTTCTGCAGCTCCTCCTGGCTGAGCATAACATATCAGTCCTGATGTTCAGGGATCTCCACAATAGGGAGAGACACACAATCAAGCTTCTGAAGCCTGAGACTCAGCATATTATCTGTTAACCAACAGTTTCTAGCTGCAAAAATAGTGCCTCCTTGGAAACCAGTAACACAGCATGACAGAAGGAGGCTTGGGCCTTGGGCCCTTGGGGAAGCCTCACTAAAGCATGCGCTGGGCCAGTCCTCAGGTCTATAGTCTGAGCGCTCGCTTTGGCAAATTACCTGTGGCCTGCACTTCTCCGTGCACTTAAGGAAGGCACAGAGCTACAGTAAGAGCAGGGTTAAACACAGCCAATAGCCTTTAGGGGCATCATCAGTCTAATCGGGACAACAACCCTGCGATGCAGGGACCTGTCCTCATTTCACAGCTGTGAAAACGACAGTCTAGGGAGGTTAACAGTTTGCCCACAGGCACACACTACCTGTGCCAGATCCACAATCCAATCCCAAGCCTGTGCTTTGACCTGAGCATCATGATGTCTCTAAAACACAAAGTGATGCCAGCTTTCAACCAACCACTCTGAACCGCTTTTACAGAAGTGAGATCCAAAACCAGTGTGCCATTGACTTGCCACGTAAGCCCTCTGGGCATCAGTTTTCTAGTCTGTTATCGTGTCTTCATGGAATCCTACAAGGAAAAAGTAAATACTACATGCAGAATAGCACCTAAGTAGGATACATTTCACAAGGAAGACCTGTAAGAAGTAGCTGTGACCAATAATATGTCCTATGCACACAGAGCAGAGATCCACGCAGTAAAGGATTCTAACTTTTCACAGGCATCTAGTACACAAAAAGGGCTTTAAGGCTATTCTCTGATCTAACTCTGAGATGTACTCGTCTTACAGGTAAGAAAACTGAAGTTGAGAGATTTATTGAAATGACAGTGGTAGTTCTATCTGATTCCAAATGCCATTTGTTTTCCTTTGACTCACAGTGCCATTCAGTCTGCAAACACCCAGAATTAGGAATCCCTTCCACTCTGGTCCCCCACCATGTCATCAGTAAATGGGGGATGAAAATGACAGGCTTTCCTGAAAGCAATGGGACTAAACTGAATAATCAAGCAGATAATAAATTCCACTGTCTTTCTTTCCAAGCCCTCTAATTTTGACTCCCTGCCTTGCTCAGTCTTAATCCAAATTCCTCAACTTCTCAACCATTTGATTCGGCAATTGCTTTGTTTTGTTGTCAATTGAACATAAAGTGTAACCTGACGCTTACAAGTTTGTGTTTCTGCCACAAAAGAGACGCTAGGCGTACCAGAAAGCTAAACAAATGTGAATTCCACTTCCCTTCTTTTATCTTTCTTATTTCAGCACCTTGAGCTCTGCTTTCGATATGGCATTTACTGAAATCTGTACACGGCTTTCTCCAATTATACATTAAACTCTTGGAGATGAGTATCATAGAGCTCTTTCGTTCCTCAGAGTAGTTGACTCTCATTCATTCTTATATTCAAAATACATTCTTATATGTATTTTGGGGTTTTGTTCTAAAGAAAAGTCTGTTGAATGCCAGACTGGAGAGCTGGTGGCTGACGAGGACAGGGGTGGGCGGGACAGTCCGGGTTCCCTCAGAGGTGGTTGGGTGTGGAGGTTCTCTGACTAGAGTGGCCTTCTGCTCCCCTCACTCTGGACACTCCAGCCATGGCTCCCATCCCAGCTCTGGGGGATGAAGCCTTGGCTTGTTCCCAACGGGACCCTATCCCTTCTCTCTGTCTGTTGATCTGTCTTGCTGCCTGACGCTCCACAAAGTCCTGGTCTCTGGGAAGTGGTCTCCGCTTTGCCTCTGCATTCTCAAGATGAATATCTCCTCTGCTTCTCTGCCCAAGGCAGTGCCATTATTGAAGACTCAGATTATGTCCCATGTCCCACCTACCCCCTGAAGCTTTCCTGATCTGCCCTAACTGCTAGAGATGGTAGCCTTACCTGTCCTTTCAGTGGAGCTCAGTTACCTAGCCCTAGATGACTCTCCACTGCTGTTCTGTCCCTGGTTTCCATGAATTATTTTTGTGGGGGTTTTTGTTTTGTTTTGTTTTATTTTATTTACTTATTTTTAGAGAGAGGGGAAGGGAGGAAGAAAGACAGGGAGAGAAACATCAGTGTGTGGTTTCCTCTCTCGCACTCCCAATTGGGGACCTGGCCTGCAACCCAGGTATGTGCCCTGGCTGGGAATCGAACCAGTGACCCTTTGGTTTGCAGGCTGGTGCTCAATCCACTGAGCCACACCAGCCAGGGCTCCATGAGTCCTTACGGTCTCTTCCACTACACTGAAAGCAGAGACAAAGTTCTCTCCTCCCGACAGCACCCACCAGGGTCTGGTCATATTCATAATGCAATATCAACAAGCAAACAAAGTTTGCTGAATCAGAGGGTTGAAGAGTTAATGCATTTGAACAAAAACCCTGAATAGCTAGATTTGGTCCAACTTCAAGGTCCCTGAGGTTTGTCCTACGCACTGTGGTCAGAAGACCTCAGACCACCAAGATGACCGCTATGGGTGGCCGGCCCATCAATGTCACCCAGCTGGACCTTCACCATCAGGGCTGCCCAGCTCTTCCTGCCAGCCAAATTCCTGAATTTGGAATTTGTCCAAATTCCAAATTCATATTCAAACTTTGTTCCACCTCTGCTGCTGTGCAAAAGCTACTCTACCATCTAGAATGTCCCCTGGTTCTAATTTCCCCCGTCCAACCCCAAATCACATCCTCCTTAAGGCCTTCCCAGACTGCACCTTAGCCCTGATCACACCAGTAGCATAATTCCACTCAGGCCAGGCCCCTGCTTTGGCAGTGGGTTGAAGCCTTCCGTCGGAGCTCAGCTTGTCTCTCCAGAGACTCGGTCCACTCTCCAAAGGCGAAAGCCACATCTCACACCAGCCCTTTCCCGCCCAACAGTGCCAGGAACAATGGCTCACACAAGCTGCAATGCTGAGACTTTAATAAATATTTGAGGATCAAAAAACCGACTGCAATCGAGCTCTGGAGTACAAAATAATGAGTGGAAAGCAGGCCCACGGGGCTTTCACATCAAATCATCCTTTTTAGCCACCATTATTAATCAATACTTTAAAAAAAAAAAAATCAAAGCTCTCATTGTTCAAATAACAATAGGTCACAGACACAGCCACCAACAACGGCAAGGGGACTTGCCACCCAGATTTCACTGTTTTGCTACAAGCACAACAACAGTGCCAATGCTTCTGCTGCCCGTGCTGAGGCTGCTCTTGCATTTATCCAGTTCAGCATCTCCCCAGCCCCAAGTTCAAACCTGGAACAGCTTCGCACAACTGACAGAACCACACATCTCTGGCAGAGGGAAGGGAAAATGAAGACATTGCTTCTCACTCAGTTAGACTAACAGTGTCTCATGCCTTTTTGTTCTTATCCCAAGTCTGAAGGTAAAGTTGCAGCATCCCAGTAGCTTGTAGGACGTCCCTCTTGCTCAACATCCAACCAGTGTGCTCCCGAGTCAGACCCCCAGCTTAATTTTCACAAGGCCTCAGGTCAAAGCCCAGCTTTCCTGACTCCACCTCAACCCAAAGCACAGAGGCCTCTCTTTGGCATTGGGCAAACTCTGGGTCATCCCTTTCACCTCAAAATGCATCATACCAACTCACTAGATGTGACTGAACACAGGCCATGGCTGGGCAGGTTCTATTGTGGAGACTGAGCCTCCTAGATCCGTGAGGTCCACAAAGTAACTACGGCAGATTCGAGATGCCTATTGCCCACAGGAAGCAGTAGGAAAGCCCAGGAAGAAAACACATTCTAGATTTTCCAGAAACTGTCCTTGTCTGCTTCATCTCCCCTGTCTCAACTATTTCACCAAAGAGGGCCAGTTTTCAAAACGGATGTAGGAGAGCAGGATAACCTGTGGCCTAGCAAACGCAGTGATTTCTCCAGAATTGGGAAGAAATCTTCGTTCCACATTATTCTTCGTGCTCAGCTCACCGTTCCTCCCCTCCCTTCCTTGTGCTCCAAGTCTGGCTCTCGGTTCTAACTGAAGAGCTTCTCCTGACCCCCTTCCCCCTCCTGTAATTTCTTTCCCCAGAGCAAACACTTAGTGAAGTGTGCTAATCCTCAGGGAGGTTGCTCTAGAAGGCTGTTGGGCCACCATTAAGTAGAACGTGCAGAATTTCATAGTAATCCAAATTCTCTCCATTTAACGTGGCTCAAGCAAAGGAATGGAAAGGCAATGTAACTTGTCCAACATCATATGTGAATGAGTGGCCAGCCCAGCCTTCAGCCTGCCCCTCAAGGGCCTGTCCCTGGAACTGTCCTCTCTGCTCAGCCTTCTTTCCCACTGCCGCCAGGCTCACTCTGTCACCGGGAAGCCGAGAAGCACTTGAACTAAAGTGACAGAGAAGACTGTATGGTGGAGTGCCAAAAAGAGGGTGGCAGGCAAGAAAGGCGATTGGAATTTTCAGAGAAAGTCGAGAGCTGGGTGCACTATTGTGACAACGAGCCTCTAGTAGGCACTTAATAAATATTGGAAGATTCAATGAATGAGTGAATCAGTGATTAATAGGGTGTGCATGCGGTAAAACATCATTAACTCTTAGCCTTCGAGGGAGAAACTGAGAGTGGGTGATGGCCCCTGAAAGATAGCCAAAAATATAAAAAGCCATTAACATAAATGGTTATTATTCACGTTGTCTAAGAGGCCCTCATTGCGTTGTTTCTGAGGGCAGAGCTTTAGCACACCTTAAACAACGTTCCCTTTTAATATTCTATCTTTGCATGAGCTCTGTGATTCCTTCACGCAGCAGAAGTTATTCACTAGCCAGGGCAGGGCTTCATGGGGCAATCGTGGCTCCTTTCTTCAGGGACTCAGAGTCTGGGGAGGTAGTGACGACAAACAGAGACACAGCATTTGCAAGTCATCAGGCAAGTATCTTAGGCCTGAAGTGTCCTGGAGACCTGGGTGAGGAGCTGAGAGAGCGGGTCTTATGTCCTAAGAGATAGACCTTCTGCCTGGGTGGGATGGGTCTGGACACCTTTGGCAGAGGAGGGGGTGACGCAGAGCGAGCTGAGGGGTAGGGGTGGCCACGTGCAAGTGCCCTGGGTCAGCGAGGAAGTCAGTCTGTCGGGAGCAGAGGCCCGCATGTGTTGTGTAAAACGGGGTTCATGCGGGAGCACCGCCAGGTGCCTGGGGCAGGTTGTTGAGTGCGATGAGCCAGGAATCATGGGAAAGAGAAAGCAGGGCAACCGGGCAGAGTCAGGGAACAAGTGGACTGTGAAGCCCTTCCCCAATTCTGGAGAAATCACTGCGTTTGCTAGGACACAGGTTATCCCGAGAGCAATGTAACTGGTTTCCTTACAGAGGCGTTTCCTCTTTTTCCCTTTCTCCTTCTCATTCTTAATTCAAAGAGCATTTCCTGGGCACCAACACATCCTTGAGTCCAAAGTGGATACTGTCAGAGACTTTGAGTCTCAGATGCACACAGCGCAGTAGGCATTCAAACCCACAACTGACTTTTATTTGTGAGTCAATTCAAGAGTAGAAAAGAACTATTCTCTGACTGTCTTAGAACCCAACGGGTCCCTGTGGGCATTTCTGGTCATACCAAGGAGTTCTTAATCTCCGTGCTATGGTGGTGAGGATCTCAGTTTCCAGGTGGCAGCAGGGAAATCCTCTCAGAGTTCAATTACAGAAATTAGCTGGTATTATCTAATCCTTCCCACCCCAGTCAAGTAGACAGGGTAAGCATCTTTATCCGTATTTTACTGATTAGGATACTGAGGCTCAAAGAGGTTAAATAACTTGGGGGAGTCATTTAGCTAGAAAGTACTGAGGAAAGGATCCAAAGCAAATTTGTCATTTCTGGGCAAATATTCACTTTTCTTCTTTCTTTTTTTCCCCCAAAACAGTTGCCTGGTTCCAGTTTGGTCACCAATCTGTGTCATGTGCGCAAGTCAAGTGAGTCCACTGCCTCAACTGAATGAGGATAAAATGTGCATCTGGCCTTGCTCCCTAGGAGGATCAAGGGGGGAAATAGGATATGAGGATATTTTTTGAAAAGGGCAAAGTGCTGCGCATATGGAAGGGAGTACTTCTGATGAGAAAGAAAAGTAAGTTGGGTTAGGGAAACATTTTCCCAAGCTGGCAAAGTTCTGAAACTCTTATCTGCTCACCATTCATTCCCGATCCAGCTTGAGGAGCAGCAGAAGCCTCTGTGTGCCTAAGGGTCAGCTCAGCCCTAAGTGTTTCACAGGGGTCTGCGGATCAGTCCCTGGCGGGGGGTATGGTTCCCTCCTTCTTAGCAATCCTCATCCAAGGATAGGTTAATTGATTTCAGAGAGGAAGCAAGGGAGGGAGAGACAGACAAACAGACCTCAGTTGCCTCTAGCATGTGCCTGCCCCTACAGGGGACCGAACCTATAATGTGGGTATGTGCAAGGATCAAACCTGCAACTTTCTGGTATAAGGGGCAACACACCAACCAACTGAGCAACTCACCTTTTCCATTTGACCCTAGTATCATTTGTCGGAACTGGACAGGAAGCCAACTGTGGGTTTCTACACAAAAAGACATTTAAAATATATATATATATTTCCTCAACCTTAGAGGGAGGGCAACCTTCTAAGGGGAGAAACTCAACTCTGAAAGGGAAGCTGATTCAATCTCAACCTTTAACACTTTCTGATGAGAACTGTAAGGGCCACTAACTTGGACTCGATCATCTAAGGTTACCAGTTCCTCCCAAAACTTGATGGTGCCCCACCTTGGTATGTCTAAGGAGGCATCAGACCCTAACAGAAGGCTAAATGAAAATGGAAGTGAAAGTTCAGAACCAAACGAGAATATAAGGTAGCACTTTCCCCACATTCATGAAGGACACTGTGGGCATCTTGGTGTTTCATTTTCTGCACCAATCAAGTGTTTGGTTATCCAAAGTCTCCCCAATGTCATGAAGAGTTTGTGAAACACCAGCCTGACTTTAGAAGCAGCTCCAAAAGAGGCCCAAACCTATGGCAATGTGTATGCTGAGAGTGTGTCTTACCTAATTCTGGCCCAAAACATGTTAGGAGGCTCACCTGGTTTCATACGCCACTGCATAGGAATGGAATTCAGTTGTTGTGTTCCTTTCTTCACAGGAACCCAGGGATCAAGCACAGTGGCATGTGGGAAGGACTCTACAGGCCTCCTGTTTTCAGGGCATCTCCCCAGGACAGCTGAATAGCCACCCCACTCCAGCAGAACTGTCCCACAGTGGGTCCCTGAGCAAACTCAATGACATCATTGAGTTTTAAGGTGCTGCAGCTCCTGACAATGCTGTGTTAATAAAGATTTATCCCCATGCTTCTGGCAGGAGCAGAACGGAAGCAACTTGAAATGCCATCAGCCAAAAATTATTTACTTCCCATTCCTGAGCAGCAGAGAAAACAAGGTTTCCTTGGCCCGGCTCTGCCTTAAAGAGCTTTCTGGTTTCAATTAAAACTTCAAGTCTCCAAGGAAAAAACTGGCATCCTGGGAGGCTGCAGCCGGGCCAGCTTTCAGAATCTCCTTGGGAATCCAAAAGGGATGTCCCACCCATCCAGCTACTTCTCATCTGCCTCCTCTTATATGGGATAAAGAAACTTCAGAGTCAGACTGAAGTACAACTAAAAACAATGACCTGTTGAAAAAACTCTCCTCTTCTGGAGGTACATGTTTTGTGCCAGACAAGTATTGATTTGGCCGTTAATGGAATTGAAAGTCAGGTTAACGGCAGAAACATGATTGGGAATCCAGGGGCAAGTGCCTACCTACTCATTTCTTCCTCGGCAAACTATCACCTCCTTCCTGTCCCCACTGACCATTTTCAACTCAGTTCTGCAAAGCTTCCATGCACTATTTTCTCCTTCCCTCCAACTGTCTTTTAGATCAGATAATTTCCAGAGTAGCTTCCCATGACTTCCACAAGTACAGGACCAAAACCTTTCACGGCACCAAGGGCTCCCTGCTTCTTCACCCAGGGATACACCAGGCTTCCCCTGTGTGAAGTCCAGAACTGAGTCTGCCACCAGTGCCTTCCTATGTAACGTTCTGATGTTAGCACACAAAAGATCGGATTACACCAGTCACTTGTCTCACCCATTCATGAACATATAAGGCAGTTGATATTTTCTCCCAAGCGAGAAGTGGCCCCTTCCTAACCCACATGGGTGCCTCTCAGCCACTCTGCCTTATGTTCACTACAAGCTTCCCCTTCCCCCACTTCCAGTTTGTTTATTCCAGTGACACATCTATTTTCCCTGCTAACAGAGACAAGGCGGCTTCCCTCCTCTGGCTGCGGAGTGCCTCCGCTCACCACCTCCTCCCCCCAGCCCAGCTCAGGTTACCGTAGTGGCAAGGAGCTCTCCCAGTCCAGCTCTAAGCAATTCAACTTCCCAAGACTAAGACAGTTTTGTTTTGTTTTGTTTTGTTTTCTGGAATCAGTGGGGGAGGGGAGATGGTGTGCAAAACAGCACTTTCACAGTACCTGATCTTCATAATGTCTCAGCCTGCAATCTCTGAAATGTGCAAATACTCTGTGTTCAATCACATGCTTCTGATCGTCTGAACCCACTTCTCTTCTAGCAGGGAACTCCATTAAGCACAGAGGAAGGAAAAACTGCATCTTTGAGTTGGTTCTGAAACCTGGGATGGCCAGGTCAGAGCGGAAAGGATCCTACCTCCCCCAGGGAGTCTTGGGATGGTGGGAGACACAGAAAACTGGAGAGGGGGGGGGGGGGGCTGGTGACCTGGAATTATAAACTGGCTACATTTTAAAGTGCTACAAACTTTCTCCTCCTTTACACGCCTCCTGGCCAGCTGGCCCCGCCTCCCCAACCCAGCCAGACAACATCTAACTGGGGTGTGCAAAGCAAACTCTCCCAGACCATTCAGGTCTGGCCCCAGTGGTAAAGATATGGATTTCACAGAACACCACCCTTCCTCCCGAGGTCCCTCTTTTGGACCCCGCCTCTTACACACACACACACACACACACACACACATGTCTGAGGAGGAAGATGAGCTCAGGTGGGGCAAATCGAATTTACCGGCTTGAACTAAAGGGGAGTAAGAGGTGGGGCCGAACTGCCAGATAGTTTAGGCGACAGCTACTTTATGAAGTTTTTTGTTTGTTTTGTTTTGTACAAATCTACAGCAAAAGCAAAAAAGGCAGGAAAGTAAAAGAAGAAAGTGGAAAAAATCATGTAAGAAAAAAGCAAGTGCTATTACATATCCTTAAAGACCATGGACTCCAGCCAAACTTCAGGGAAAGGTGTGGACGGGGGTGGGGGCGGGGGACCAGGAAGGAAAAGTAGCTGCTGTAGAATTCCAGAATAAATTGCCCTTTGAGGGGAGAACTTCTACGGGGATAAAGAGACGCACAAATTGGCCTTTTAGCATTAGACGTCAAGCATGAGGTTATCAGGATAGTTGATTTGAAGCGGAAACAAATCGGAAATCCTTCCCTCAACAGTCCTTTTAGACCAATCCATATACACACCCTCAGATTCCACAGAAAGAATAAATGCAGCATCAGGGGGGCGATAAGAACGCCCCCACACCACACTTCCAGAACCTCTAGCCGCGTCTACTTTCAATTGCACAACTTTCTGATCTCCAAAGAAAATATTTCCAGTTGGATCCGATTGCAGAATTGTGGTGATGGTAATCGATGTGGGTCAGGGGAGAAGGGGAGCTTGTGGTGTGTGAGGAGCGGGACCTGAAGACAGCGTTTCGGCAATTATTTATTTCTTTTTTAGAACCAGCATGCCCTACTGATCAGAAATTGCTATTACTCAACAATGCTTCTATCACAAACAGACACCAAAAAAAAAAAAAAAAAAAAAAAAACAGCATCACTGTTATCACCATCTTTCTATAGATCAGCCCGGTCCAGTATACCTGACTTTGTCTCTGTGGAACTTCTCAAACAGTATTTCAGTCAAAGCGATAATGATTTGAAAGACAAAAACAATAAATCGATACTGAAGGGCTCCCTTTCCGGAATGATTTCCCACTGGAAAGCACCGAACGAGGGGGAAGCCTGCCCTTAATTCCCAAACCCTAGCTCCTCTCGATACACACACAATGCGTGCCTTCAAAAAAGGCATTCATCTGCTTTTAAGGGAATTCTTGTCTTTTAAGAGTTCCAAACCAAAAAGCACGAGAAAGATACTCGGATTCATTGATTAAGATTGTAAGAGAAAGATTAACACAGAGCCACAACACAAGCACACACCAACCTTCGCCCGCTGGACCACTTCGTCCCTGTTCTTCTTTCTATTAACGACACGTTAGATTCTGATACATTTCCCCCCCAAAAAATCCAACTAGGTTACAATGTAGCTCTCTAGCTCCACTTAACCTGCAAGTTACAAAGAGAGAAAAAAAACCCTGCCGCCTTCCCACCCCTTTCCTTATCCCCTCCCCCTCCGAGTCCACTCCAACACCAAACCCGCCAGCCTGGGCAGCCGGCGGCAGGACTGAGGGAGGGTGCAAAAGGCGGGGGGTTGGGGAGAATCAGATTAGGCGAAACTGAATAAGCTCCCAGCCCTGCAGCCTGAAGCTTCCACCCTCTCCACCACCAACGGGCCACTCCAGATGAGCCCGCATCTCTGCCCACCCGCGGGCGGGTCGGAATCGCGCTCATCCTCGGCATTCTCGTCCGGGACCGGCATCCCGCCCCCTCGGCCCCGTCTCCCCCAATCCGCCCCGTGCAAAGTCAAAGCCCCGGTGAGGCGACGTTAACTTTTGCATGCAGGGCACACAACACACACCGCCCGGCCCCCAGCGGGCGAGGGCCCGTGGCACGGTGGGAGGCTGGGCAGCGGGCTCCCGGGGGCCAAGGTCGCCGAGCGTGCTCACCCATGTCCCGCGGCTTCGGCTCCGCTGGCCCCAGTGCTCGCTCAGATCCCCGCTCCGGTCGCTCGCCCGAGCCCCCAAAGGTGCTGCTGCGGTAACTCCATGGCGATGAGCATCTGTCAAACAGCGAGCCGCGGGCGTGCCGCCCTCGCTCGGGGGACGCGGGGGCCTCCGGGCGCGCGGAGGCGGCGGCGGGCGCCCCGGCCAGCCCCGCGCTTCCCGCCCGGCGCGGCCGCCTCCGCCGCGCCACCGATTTATGGAGAGAGATATCAAGGGGGAAAATGGCGTCTCCGGAGCCGAGGAGTCCGGGAGTAATCACATTCACACACACGCCCGCACGCACACACACTCGCACACACTCGCACACGGGCGCGCGGCGAGCCGGCTAATTTTAGCAGAAGCCAAAAAAAAAAAAAAAAAATTATATATATCTATATTCCCGTCTCTCGGATCAATGCTATTTTTTTTTTTTTTCCTTTTCTTCAAAGGCTGGATTGGAGCTTTAAAAAATGTTGCCGGTTTCGGGCTCGCAGGAGGCGGCGCGCGGAGGGCGAGGGCGCTTTTGCTGAGCTGTGCAGTTCGGTCCGCCGTGCCGAGCGGCCCTGCCGCCCGGGTGCAGGTCCGCCCGCTGTCGCTAGTGCTGCCTCCGCCGCCCCATCGCCGCGCCACCCCGCGCCCCAGCCGCGTCCCTCCGCTGCCTGCCCGCGTCGCCGGCGAGCGCTGGAGTGGGGTCGGCCGTGTGCCTGCCTCCCGCGCCCTCTCCCGAGTCCCGAGTCTAGTGAAAGGAAGGGGGAGGGTGCGGGCGGAGGAGGGGGAGGAACGGAGCGGAGGCGCCGCGGAGCCCAGCGGGGACCGCCACCCCGCGATCCGCCTCGGAGGGGGCGCGGGAGCCCACACTGCTCGCCCGGAGGACCGTGGGCCGCTTTCCCGGCTGGAGCCCCGGGAGGCGTAGCCAGGAACGAGCGACCTCTCCCTCGCCCTCCCTCTTTCAGGGAATTTCGGTTAATTTCGATCGATTGGAGGGAGTGGGGCTCTTGCCGCGGGAGGAGGAAAACAGTTCGTGGAGGCCGCTCGGGGACCCCTCGCTGCCCCTCGAGCCCCTCCCGCTCCCTAGCGCCCTCGCGGCCCGTGGCTCCCGTGCTCCGGAGACCGGCACGCAGACTGGGCGGCCGCGGGGACAGCCGCGGGCTCCGCGCCGTTCTCGGGCTCAACACTGCCACTATCCGACACAACAGGAGCAGTGTTGGGGGGAGCTGAGCGCCCAGGCGAGAGATGTGATAGGCTCTGGAAACTGGGTGCATTTTTTTAACCTGGTAATTACATTTCACTTTCAGGGGGTTATTTTTTTGTTAAGCGACATGTATGCATTCAGATGCTTACGTGCGTTTTCTCGTTATTCACAAAAATCGGAGGCTTGATGAGGGGAAAGGCACAGAGAAATGACAAATGACCGTTGGCATGCTCGGCGGTGAAAAGAAGAAGGTGGAATGTCTCAGTTCATGCGAAGTGTAATGATATTTTAATCTCTTTGGGTGTCTGTAGTTAGGCTACAAAAGGGGAACCTTCTAAGGCCACTCAGTTGCCATCTCAAACAACTAAGTCATGGAACTCCCAGGGACATGGCCACGTTAGGGGACAATATAGGACAGGTACGAATTGAGGAAGGTTTGCAATTGCTTCTGCCTGAAGACCTTAGGTGGTTTTCTTAGAGCCCTGATTCTGAGAGGACTCTTGACGGCCACGTTGAGGGTTGTGGGGCATTTGGATTGAGGAATGACTTAGTAGTGACTGAGGATGCCCCCCTGCCTCCCAACAACCATGACTGCCTGGATTGGCTGTTCCTTTGAGTTCTGTCACTGAGTTTCTTCACTCTCTTCACACTCATGCTGCAGTAAAGTGAGTTAAGAGAGACTGGCTGGATGGACACCTCCACTCCCATCCTGGGCTGTGTGCTGTGAAGTTCAGTCTGATTCTGAACAGAAGATTCAATCCCCTCTGACCCTAATTACCTCTGTCTTCTTTTTCAAACTATTTTCCCCAGGGGAATGTTGTGATTGGCCAGAGACATTTCTTGTGCTATTCATTATTGCAAGACCTCTGCTAAATCCACTTTTCAATAGGTCTTCTGCTGTCCTTTATATGGGAGTATTGTTATTAGTGGCAAAGTGATGCTTAAATAGGAAAATTATCGGGGCATGTGAGCTGATGATAGAAGTAGAGATCAAGGCACAAAACAGTCTCAAACACAGTCCTTCTCTGTTATCAGATGGCCTTTGCCCATTTCCTGGTGCACCTAGATTTCTACATGCAAGTCCAGAGGCCTACGCATGTGGGCCATTTCCTACACTTTCCAAATAGAAAAAAGCCCAGGAAACAGGTTTTGCCCATGAGCATATGACTTGTCTGCTGCTCAAGTCCTTTCTCTTCTGTAATCTAGGCATAATTACAAGATCTTCCTTCCTGTGCTGTTTCTTTGAAGGGCAACTCAGAGCAGCACTTGCCTTGTTAAAAATTTTTACTGTAATAGATGGTAGTTGTACATAGCGCAGCAAAAGTTGATCTGAGATATCACTCATTAAACCCATCATCCTAAAGCTAAGGAAAGAGAGGTAGCAATGCAATGGATTGCCCAGAATCACAAATTTAAGGCAAAGCTCTGGAGAAGGCTCTGTGCCCCTTGACTTCTCAGCCAACGGTTTTCTCTTACATGTAGCCCATCTTTCAATCACAGGAAGTCTGAAGCCGGTAAGGAAGTTGTCAGGGCCCTTGAGAAAATAAAGGGACCCTCTGAGTAGTTGATAGGCGTGCACACAATATACATCTCTTGGTCCTACACAATCTCGAAAACCAGTATTTTGCAAATAATTACCTAGCATGGACCAGAGATACAAATTCAGAATTCACAACCGAGTGGAGTAGATTGGCATGCAAACTTCTACCAGAAAGGAGAAGCAGAAATGGCAGGAGGAGGGCAGGGTCAGAAATCATATCCTCTTTAGACTTGTGGAGCATTTATTATCTATTTAACGTAAGCATTGCCTTTCACCTTTGTCCGCATACTGTACATCTTCTTTTCTTTCCTATATTCTGATTTTTTCCAACCAAAGATAAAATTTTTGAGGACTGTGCTGTTCCTAAATGGACAATGCCAATAAGTGTGAGCAAGAATAGATGTTCCTCTGATATTACCAAATACCTGACTTTCTGCTAGTTGGGCTGCTGATCTGTGTCCTAGGCATCCATGTACCTAATCTCAATTGGCCGTCATGGAACCCCTCCCCAACCTGCCCCAAGGATCTATAATATCCTTGATACTCTGTGTGGCTTGGGAGCCAAATAAAGGGCAGAGAAGCAAGCAAAGTATGGTTCAAAGTGTATAGATCATGTCATTTTCACATCTCTGAGCTAAAGAGCTAAAAGAAACTCATCAAACCCACACATGTTTCCTTTTTAAGAAGTTGAGATCGAGTAGTATATCCAAATACTCAAAGCCAGTCACTCCCCAACATGCACACATACACACTTCTTGGATTTAAATACAATATTGATTCTCCCCTTTTTGGAAACCAAAGTAGAATCACCTGATGTAATGCTTCTCAACACATATTGTAAATCAGAATCACCTGGGAGAATTACTGTTGCTTAGAACCCATCTTGACTTAATTGGTTTTCATAACAAAGGCCCTGGGTACTTCTAATAGGCAAATGGTTGAGAATCACTAATCCAATAAAAAGGGCATGCCCCCACAATGTAATTGGGACATTTAGAAAGTTCCTACAATCTTAAGTTGGAAAAGGTACAGCTAACCAAAGACGGGAAACCACAGTGAACCATGCAGTGATATAGGACCATCTTTGAACTTTGGGGGCAATTCTGGAAATATAGGAATTAGGACTATGTTCCCATTATGCAGTGGGACCAGGTTGTTAATGAGATGTAGTTTTAAGCTTATTTGGCAAGTATCCTCATCTCTCTGACCGTCAGATCCCTCTTTTATAAAAGGAGGAGTATTCTAAAGTCTTCTGAGGAGCAAGTCATCTATGAGATATGTTCCTGTTTTGATTCTTGGACTTAAGAGAGTCCCAATAGATCAGTGAGTGTATATTGTGAACAACACAATATACAGTGAAAATTGTCTTTAGGAGAATGAAAGGCATCAGGAAAAATAGAAATTAGTTTGCTTGTCTTGGCTCTGAAGGGAAAAATCAGCCCCCATAAGGTGTTATAGGAGGGTAGGTTTCAGCTCAATATAATAGAAAATGCTGTGGTTAGACCTGAGATGAGAACAGGTCACCTTAAATAATAATGAGTGCCCCATCCTGAGAAGTCTTCCAGTAAAGATTATGCACCCTTATTTTTCACTTCTCTCCAACCACAATCTGTGAACTCCTGAAAGTCAAGGGCTTTCCATTATACCCCTGGGCTTTCCATTATACCTCTGTATCTTCACCGGATAGAATTGTACCTGGAACCTAATGTATGTCCAGTAAGAATCAGGAAAATGTCAAAACTACTTAATAATATGACATGGAGCCAATTTGCCACAGTGGACCTGGCCCTGCTCAGCCAAGTTTAGTTTGTGGATCCTGAGGAAGGACAGGGTGGTAGAATGAGGGGGGAGGGGTGTATTTGGAGCAGTGGTTATTTTCAAATTTTAGTATTTTTATATCATCATGCCTACCTGTGCATAGTAGGTGAATATTGGTCTTATATCATGAATGAATGAATGAATGAATGAATGAGCGGACAATAAATCAACCTATCAATAAAGGCTGTCATGGAAAGGTAGACAAAGGTAAACTTGGTTCTAGTCCTGCTCTGCCATCAAGGGCCAGGTGAAGCTGAGCAGATTGTTAGCCCCTCCACCTCTGTTTACTTTCCATAAACTGAGAACCATCATCATGCCCTAACGTATCCATTATCGTGAGACTTGCAATAAATGTCAGATATAAAGTTACATTGCAAAGTTAAATAATTCTGTTTGAATACTGGTTTTGATGATTAAATATGATGTAGACATTTAAATTATTCTCTCCAGATGCATCCTAATTCTACCATTTCCATCTCACGTCTTAGGTATACGTTGTATCTTCCTCTCTCTAGGAAGTGAGAAGATAATTTCCACTCTTGATTATTCCTACCCCAGCCCTACTTTGGAAAAGGCTCTTTTCTCCAGTGGCTTCCCCGGATGCTACTATGGTTGCTAAGCAACAAGAAGCTAAGCAGGAGCAAAATGTAATTGTCCCAGGAAGGGAATTCCAGGTCTGACAATGACTGAATTGCAGTTTTGGAACCTTTGTCTTCCTGGCTGTAAGAAATTCACTAAAGGAAGCTTTCTTGGCACATGGTTTCTAGTACAAATGCTCTAAGACAGCAGCTCTCCCTACCTGAAAAGCAGCAGGATGTAGGGAGAAACATTCTAGGTTTTCATTTTCTGACTCCCTGGCAGATTTTTTGTCACCCTAGCTTCACACAGCCCCAAATCTCCAGCAAGATTTGGACTGCTTCCAATTCCTAACTGAGCCTTGGGGACCCAGATATAAGTAATTTATGTTTATATCACTGTGTATGGCACAGGAGCCAGAAGGAGATCCCAGAGGAGATCCGGGCTCTTCATTTTTTTTCCAAGAATCCACCTATGTGAGCCTTAACAGGCAGAGGTACGCACAGAAGGCATGTTAGCGATGGCTTGTTTAAGCTAATGGGGGTTGACTGAAAGAATGCAGGGGAGGCACCAGGAAGATGGATATAGGGGGCATATCCAGGACTCCAGGGAAGTGGGCAGTTGCCAGAAAACTCCTCTGTCCTTCTCCCTATCCAGCGTCACTCTGACTCTTGTCCATGCTTCTCATCATCTATCTGTTCCATCATTTTGGAGACAACTTCTTTTCCTGCAAGATGCTTGGTCTTGCTCCTTCCCAACTTTGGCAAGCATCTGATTTTTGCTTTCCCTATCTATAACAACCTAAACTGCAATCATTTCATGACTCCTTTTGTTTGTCAGAAACTCATTGCCTCCCAGCACATCAAAGGTGCACTCATGGTAGCCACAGCTGAAGCCAAGGGGCTGTGCACACATGGCCCTACAGCCTTGAACATTTCTTCAGGAGGATTGAGGTGTGCACCGAGGATGGGGCATGGCTGGGCTGGCACTCCAGGTGCGTTTTGAATGAAGACTGAAAACTCTCAGCAAATTTACACGTTTCTCACTCCATAGTCATTTTGCCAAGTGGGAAGAACTTGGACTTTGAAACTAGACAGGTTTGGGTTTGACTCATTGTGAGGAAAACTAGACATGCTACCTCCCTGAACTTCAGCTTCCTCATCTGAAAAGTGACAAAGGAAGCATCAACTCTTTGGGACTTAAGTGAGGATTAAGTGTAATTAAAGAATAAAATGTATGAAAGGTATCTCGGTGACCAAGATTGTGCCAGATGTTGTAAGAGTACAGGAAACACACACACACACACACACACACACACACACACACACACAGAGGCACACGTCCAGAAAGTATCCAGCCATGCACTATTAAAAAATACAAGCTTTTTATATACTGATTATACTATTACATTTTCCCAATTTCCCTCCATTTGTCCTGCCTCCACCCAGCATCCCCAGCCCTCCAGCAATCCCTCCCTTAGTTCATGCCTATGGGTTGTGCTTATAAGTTCTTTGGCTTCACCCTTTCCTATACTCTTCTTAACATCCCCCTGTCTATTTCATTCCTACCAATTCTGCTTCTTAATCCCTGCACCTCTTCTCCCCATTCTCCCCCTTCCCTCTCTCAGCTGATAACCCTCCAAATGATCTTCATACCCTATGACTCTGCTCCTGTTCTGGTTGTTTGCTTAGACTTTTTTTTCATTTGCTTGTTTATCTTAGATTCAGTTGTTCATGGTTGTGAATTTGTTGCCTTTTTAATGTTCACGGGTTTGATATTTTTTTCTCCTTCAATAAGCCCCTCTAACATCTCATGTAATAATAGGCTGGTGATGATGAACTCCTTAAGCTTTTAAATGTTACCTTGGCTGCTAGGTTACATGGATGTCACACAAATTGTTCTCATTATATTAACAATGGCTGGATTTTGTTCAGACAGACCATATACATACATACATACATATATATATATACATATATGTTATGGCCTTGGATAAACATT
Source organism: Noctilio leporinus (assembly GCA_004026585.1). Classification (NCBI taxonomy): domain Eukaryota; kingdom Metazoa; phylum Chordata; class Mammalia; order Chiroptera; family Noctilionidae; genus Noctilio; species Noctilio leporinus. Next base: position 419,046 of record PVIW01000300.1, read on the forward strand.
AAAACATTAATTTGAACTCTGCCCTCTTGGTCATTGGGTTTATTCCAGACTCTGGGATTAGAATCTGTTGAGTCATTCTTTGCCTCTTGATAGTTAAGCTATTTTTGTCAAGACACTTATCAAATATAACACTGTGGATTCTGGCATCAGGTAGATCTTCAAAAATGTCATTTGTTTAACCCCAGTGGCAAAGGATCCAGCACAAGAAACAAAAAACTGAACCAGCTGAGGAAGCTGAGAAAAATTACCCAATTTCACAAAACTAGTAGGTAGTAGAAATAGGGTTAAAAGCCCAGTAGTCTGACTCCAGTGCCCACTCACTCTCTGACCTACAGCTTCATACAGCTTCTGTAATGCAACACTGCCTGCCCAAAAAGCAGTGGACAGCCAACTGGATATGCCTTCCATCACCTATTTAGGATGTATTGAGTGAGCTTGCTGATTTCAGCCTTCTAAACTAAATCATAGTAACATCAAAACTTCACATGATAGAGCTGGCAGGTTTGTTAGAGATCATTTGGATCAAGCGATTCATTTTGGAGATGAGAGAAAACTGAGAATCAGAAAGATAAACTAACTTTCCCACATTTTCCTGTAGCTGACAAAGCCAGGTTTAGAAACCAACACAACAAATTGCAGTTTCCAGAGCCTTTCCCTTTATAACCAGCTGCCAGGCCTTCATACCCTCTGCAGAACAACTCAGATTAAGAAAAACAGAACTGAAAACTAGGAAGTTCATCAAATGAGCACCCCAATAGGCCTTCAAAACAGGGATGTCTAGACATGTTTTCTTTTAGAAAAAAATTTGGCATATATTTTTGTCCATTTTTACACTGAATTGTGATACAAAATAAAGAAAATGGGGTTGAATGATTCATAGTTAGACTGCTATACTTTCAGCAATTACTCAAATTTTTATCATTAAATAATTGATAGTAAAAAGATGTATTAAAGGAAAAAGTAAAAGAAAAATATTTTGAGAGATTAAGAGTAGCCATAAACATAAACTCACATATGGGGTATTACTAAAAGTCATTGATAAAAAAAAAATTTTGTAGCCCTGGCTAGTGGTATAGTGGGTAGGTGCTGGCCTGCAAACCCAAAGGTTGCTGGTTCGATTCCCAGCCAGGGCACATAATCAGATTGCAAGCCAGGTCTCCAGCTGGATCCATAGCTGGAGGGAGGTGAAAGGCAACTGCACATTGATGTTTCTCTCCTTTTCTGCCTCTCTCCCTTCTCCTCTCTCTAAAAATAATAAATAAAATCTTTTAAAAAATGTTTGTAAAGCAAAATTATTTATTGCAATTCATATATTCATAGTGAAAGATATAGGATCTATCTATCCGCCCTTCTATAATGCAAGTTGTTGGATACATGAGGGCATGAGCACAGCCACTTTGAAATGTATAAAGAAGGGTAACATACTCTCCTAGCTTGGGAGACACCCTCAATTCAGATAGGAACTCACAATCTTTAGTTTAAGTTCTGCAGACAAGTTGATTGAACATGATTTTGAGTTCAGTTGGAAATAATGACCAATCCAATAATTTGCGTCTTTGCTTATCCATACACTCAGTTAATTTTACCAAGGTTATTGACTTCTGGTACATAAGATTGCAAGTAAGCAAATGGGACTAGTTTCCATCTCATCTTACCCATCTAGATTATCTTTTTCTTTGTTTTGCATGAACTCTCATTTATTTAAGTCACTCAAAACTCTGATACACACTCATTTGGACATTATTACTATTTGTATCTAATGCTTTAATAACTATATATAGTTGCAGAGTTATGATACATAATGCAATTATCTCAAAATGATATAGCTAAGTTTGAAAAAACAAAGGAAAAAGGAAATGAGCAAATTAATAAGATTTAATTTTGTTTAACCTTCATGCATAAGATGAAACATTGGCTTGTTTATATAATGCTATTCTTCAAATAAGGGCACCTCCCTATGAAAGCGATGACTAAGCCTTTTCTCTAGTGTGGAACACAAGACTGATAAAAGGCAATTATATCTCTTATCTAAGAATTCATATATTTATTAATTGTGTAGGGCAGGTGTGAAAAGGGTTGGGGCTTAGTACAATATGTGTAAGAGGGTGTGGCAGACGTGGGGGGGGGGAGCCCCCTTACAGCAGTAGACAGGGCAACCTTCCAACAATGGTGTCATTGTTTAGTCACAACTGCAATAAGGGGCCAAAGATAAGTTCATGGGTGTGTTGATAGGTACAGTGAGAGTGAAGCCAGGACAGTAAAAATTCTGCAGGTGGCATCTGAGGCCTGGGAGTAGGAAGAGATTGTTAGAGTAAGGCAGAGCCCCAGACATGGCAAAGACATACAAAGCAATCAGGTCATTAGAGATTATGGTCACAATAGAGATTATAGCAGAAGTGGAGTCCTCTGAACACACCGTGGACTGGTGATGTCCAAGAAGGTCTCTCGGGCTCTGAAACTCAAGGTTTTAACATCATAACCCTCCCTTTTCTATCAACTCAGCTTGTCAATTTTGATTTTGCTTAGACTATATGTATCAGCTGTTTCTTATTTTACTTGATCTTGTAACTGCAACATTTTATAACTTTATATATATATATATATATATATATATATATATATATAGTCATATAATAAGGTCATATATATATATGACCTTAAAATTGTTATTAGGGTAATTTGCATGGTTCTCAGAGGAAGGGTTCTAAATACAGCTGTGGCTCTATACATGGTATTAGATGGAGGTAGATTGGGCATTAAATAAATATTTGTATTAAGTAAATATTTGATAAATCTTACCACTTTATATGCTACACAAGCTATAGAAAGCTTATGGTCTTAGAAATTAGAATAAAAATTTAAAAAGTAAAAAATACATACAGACATACCTACATAGATACATACGTATTTCAAAAGACTGGGACTACAAGTGGAAAATGCCTACCCTTTACAAGGCAGCAGAAATATTGGAGCCCAACTTGATTTGTCTTTGTTTCTTTCATTCCTTATTTTATGTTGTTTCTCATGTCTTTTCCTCCTATCCTCCTTCTACCCGTATATGTCAGCTTGCTTTTGGGTCTTGTTTGAGCTTCAGCTTCTCCCAGAAGCCTTTTTCCTCTGAAGAAGCACTGCATTTTCCATTTGTATCACTTATCTATTCTTCGATTTCCTACTTGTTTCTCTAAGGATCTTTATTCACATACATGTGTTGTCTCTAACTGAAAGCCTTCAGTGAGGGCATATCTATATTAAATGCTATGGGGCATAGAAATAAAATGCATACCCTTCCCCCACAAATGCATGTGCCTAATTCTTAATAGGACTTGTAGTAGATACTGCTAGTGGTGCCCTGATATCAATGATTTATTTTCCCCCCAAGCATTAGAATAAGCGTATGTTTTTACGAACACTGGAAGTAAAGATTATACCGCCAGAGTCCTTTGCTGCCAGCCAGGTGTAGAGAGGTGGTCCTAGCCAATGCCATGGCGGTAAAAGCAGCATATGAAATTTCAGGAAATGTCTTTCTTGTCATTTCTTTTAGAGAAAAGAACTTCTCATATGCTATTACCTAAATGTAGGTGCTGCCATCTCAGACCATGAGGTTTGGGTTACACACTATAAATTAGCAAGAGAGAAGGAGCCTGACACTTAGAGTACTATTCCCATCCAGCAACATCGACCAGACGTTGCATGAGAAACCGCTCTCTTGCAGTTGCTGTTAGTTTAGGGTTTCCTTTACTCTCTGCCTAACCTACTTCTAACTAATCAGGGCTCTTCATCAGAATGTCATGCTAACATTCCTGTCCCTCAATAAGCTCATAGTAAAGTAATGGCTTCTCAGTATTTTAATGATCACATTAGACAGAGGTAAAATTTTATTGTGCTTGAATTCCAAAGTCAGTACAAATTTTCATACATTTGCCTGGTTCTTTAACTAGGAAGAATTTATGTTATTATAGGGCCCTTCCTTGCCTACATTATCTGCCTCATCAAATAAAATGAAATGACTACCCATAGACTGGTTTCATTGTGTTAAGATACTGTCAGCAGAGATTTTCTGTTAAAATATTAGTTTGTGCTTGAAATGACTATCCAACAGTTAACACTTTAGGTTAATGTCCCACAAGTCTAAAATTGGAAAATAGGGAATACCAATTTTAGCATTACTTCTAGAATAAAGTTTTAGCTTTGAAGTGGAGATAATTGGTAGTTGGCTGAAGACTTATCTCTGAAAAGTTTCTGTGGTGCAAATTATGTTTATGCCTTAGGGTTCTGGATAAAACTGAAAAGATGATACATTTTTGGCAACATAAGACCCATGCCTGAAAATTCCTAGAATTTCCAGGTGATTCCCATCAAAGCTTTTCATGTGCTACTCTTTCCCAGCATCTTTTCTTCAGCTACTATCTTTTTACTACTTTCTCTCATGTTCCCTGAGTTCTAAGGACTTTTTTTCTGAGGGGGAACTAGTAATAATACTAATTAATCCATCTTAGGCTGTTATGACTACCCCGCATACATACAAGAGTGTTGGTTCTTTCCACTCATTGCATGTCCCTGGAAGGGAAGCAAGAACATCAGTCCTATTCTACTCTGGCTCATATGGAAGGTGATTGTATAGGATTACTTCTTGATATGATCTCTGGAGTTCTAGTGCCGAAGCACCTCCTTCATGCCTTAACAGCATTCTCCTAGGGAGGACTTCTTGGGAAAACCAACATTGGGAGAGGAAGGGAAGGGATAAAACTGGGGAAAACTAAAACTTGGCCATCTGACCTCATCATTCAAGAACACACATGGATAATAACAATAAAATTGAATTAAAAAAAAAAGAAAGAAAACACCACACATTGATTTGCAGAAACCTTTAGGAAGATAAGTAATCACTACAAGCGATCCTACCACAGTCCTGAAATGGGCAGAAAGGCCTCTGGAGATCTCTGACTTGGGTTTGCCATACTTTAAACAAACAAACAAAAAACACAAACAAAACAACAACCCTCAGAAGAGCTTGGATGGAGGCTAAGTAGTTACTAAAAGGGCAAGGAACTTGAAGTTTATGTTTCAAATTTTGAAGTATTTTAAAGAATAAAGTAAAATAAGGGGAGATATTTTGAGAGTAAGTTGAAGAATGGAAGTGATGAATTGCTATTCTACTCATGTGTTATTTAAGTCTTGGGTGAATATCATTTGTATAATATGATCTTTATAAGCATCAACCTCAAGAAATTCATCTGTGATTTCACCCCATATTTATTTGCATAAATAAATATGTCAGGGACAACTTGGCATAATAGAAGTTCTAGAGGCTTTGTAGATCCAAATTTCAAGTTTGTGTCAGACCTTTTACTAGTTGCATAATCATGGGCCTATTACCTAACATCTTTGAAACTGAATTTTCCTTTCTGTAAACAATTTATACCTCCATTATGGCAACAAAGTTTAAATGATGAAGTATAGGCAAAACATGTCTCAAACATCGTTCCTTTCCAACCCCAAATCTCAACCAGAAGCTATTTGGAGCAGGTATGAAACTATGCCTTTATCCTATCATGAACCTATCACCCAGGGTCATGCCAAGACCCTGGGGATGATGTCAGGAGTCCTGGCCGCAGTTTTGAGGCTGGAATATCCAAGGTCATCATCTTTAAACCCAGGATTATGGTGAAGGCAGACGTCTTTCTGGGCACATCTAAGCCTCAGCTTGGTGAGGGATGGAGTACATGGTCTCATGAGGTTTCATGTGTCCTATAATTCTTTGCACAGCAAGCTTCGCCTTCGTTATTTTGTTCAAGCCACTGCAGCAGGTCTGACCCAGTTTAGCTGTTAACGATTTCCTTCTTGCAAAAATGAAGCTCAGAGAAGGCCAGTGCTGTTGTGCTACTTCCAAAACCTGACTTCCCCCAGCTTCTGAGCACCTTTAGGGTCCTCTCAGTAGCTGGTTTGAGTTGGATCTCAGGGCTCTTTAATTTTTGCTTGTTCCTGTTTGGCCAATGAGCTGATTTAGTGTTAGTTACAACAACTGCTTGCCTAATCTGCATGATATACAGGTCCTCTCCATATACTCACACATGTGTGTGTGCGCGCGCACACACACACACACACACACACACAGAGTTTCCTCTTGGACTCCACAGTAACCTAAACTTCCCATTGAGTCAGGCCACAGAGTCTCCAGAAGTCATCTAGTAGCTGTAATATACAGATTATCAAGGGAAGACTAAAGCAGGGGCTGGAGGTGCATGGAGATTTGAATGGTAGCATCCATTAATCTGCACATTGGCACAAATTGGGTTTCAGATTAAAAGTCTGTGCCCTTCAAAATTGGAAGTGAGACATGGAGGGGAAGGGGCAGGATACAAGGCTGGCATGGTTAGATGAGAGAGAGACAGAGAGAGAGACAGAGAGCAGACATGTGGATTTGGATCTCAATCCTAGATGAATGTCTCTGCAGTGGAACAGGTAAATGAGCCGGTGTCAGCATGGCACAACTGGTTTCTGGAGGAAAGGACCCAAAAGAGGCCATGTTAGTGGTTAATTATGAGTGGTAGAAATACAGAAAAATACTCTTTTCTTCTTTGCATTTTTCAAATTCTCTAAAAACATAAAAAGTGACAAATGCCATAAGAAAAGGTAATCACTATACAATGTAAGAATTTCAAAGGTTGAATTTTTATGACTCTTTGTTTGACCTTTTGCGGCTGAAAAGAGGAATAGAGTAACTGTCCCAGGGATGGTTACAACTACGTAGGCTTCACTGCCTTCCGCGTGCATGGCTGTCTTATCTTACAGTCACCTTTATTTGTGTGCCTCTGTGGCACACTCATGTCTATCATTCCATTTTCATCCCTCGAGCCCACTTTTCACCCCTTGAGATGCTCCCACTTTAGCATGACACCTTCCTTCCACCTTCCCTAGCAGCATCCATAATACAATCATGGTTGTTTAATTAAAAGACTCCATAGAACATTTCTGTCTCCTGGAAGAATAGCCTTGCATCTATAGATTGAAGGTGCAACTTAGCCAAGTTTTACTGATTCAATGCCAGTAGGACCCTTAGCCAGAAATCCACAGTTAACTGAGTCAGTTCCTCATTTATCTTCCACTCTGTGAAGACACACATTGTCTGAACCACCTTGATCAGATAATTCTGGTAAAAAAACACATGTAATCGTACAAAACTAGTGTAGCTGTCCACATGAATCCAAAACTCCTTCTGCAGCAATTGCCTGAGGTGATGCATTTCTGATTGGCAGTGATGTGGTCAACCGCGTTATTTCAGCCAGCTTCAGGATGAATCTAGGCAGCCCAATCCAAAATGACCAATTAAGTCAGCACGCCAAAGGGACGAGCCCCAGCTGTAGCATGGATACCAGATGTCGCAGCCTTTCCTGACCACCGTTTTCTCATCAACAGAATGAGGATAAAAGTTCCTGCCTACTTAATTACTCAATTTACTGCCAGGGTCAAGCTAGGTTGTGAATACGTCGGTCCTCTGAAATTTAAAATGCCATGTACGTGGATGGTGCATTTATGCACAGCCTGGCCATTGAGCAATCTAATCCCTGGTGTGCCGGAAGAAGTTTGAGAATATGCAATATCTGACTACTTAGTCAGGGGCACTGACCTCTTTTCCCTTAGGTTGTCAAATTAAAAAATGACAACAGCCAACACAAAAATGGCTGTCCAATGAGAAAGAATCAAAATTGTACCTATTTGGCATCAGACCGGCAAAAATATATTATTTTGGTGTGCTGCAGAATTTCAGTAGTTAGTTTATGTGTGCCATAACGAGAAAATGGTTGAAAATCTCTAGTTTAATCAGATCAATTAAGATCAACCAAGCCTTCAGGGGAGAGAGCTGGTTACCATGTGCAAACAGTTCACTTAAGGGCCATCCTTGGTGTCCAATTTGCCACTTTCCCCCATTTTTACTCCTGTTTAGCCCTGGAAACATTGCAAGTGATTTTCATCTGATTTAGGAAAGTAATGGAGCAAAGAGACTGTCTGTAAACATAAAGAATACAATGGGAAACATTATGTGTGTATATAAAAAAAGAGAAATAAAACTAGGCAAAAAAACTTTACAGCTTGTCTCATAAGAATGATAAAATTAGAGGATGAAGGGTGTGTTGTTACATTTTTATATTTGCATTTTGCCAATGGAAGACCTCATAATATTTTTACTGTACCTGTAGATTTGGCTCTCCCGCCTGTCACATGGATTGAAAGCTGAGCCTTCGGAATTGGGCACTGCTGGGATGCGAGCTGATTCCGAGGATGGGAGAAAGTCTGAAATGGGGATGGGCCAGCTTTCTTTAACGTCTTTGCCTGGCACAATGCTGAACAGGTGCACAGCATTAGGTCTGATTGAGCTGCTCATGCCCAGCATTTGGTCAGACTCTCTTAAAGATACACTTCTTGGGAACAAATCCTCCCTTCTCCATCCTTTCCATTTATACTTCATCTTTTTCTTTTAAAGATTTTATTTATGATTTTCAGAGAGAGGGCAAGAGAGAGAGAGGCAGAGAGGGAGAGAAACATCAATGTATAGTTGCCTTTCAACTGCCTCCAGCTACGAATCTGGCTGGAGACCTGGCTTGCCACCTGGTTATGTTGCCCTGGCTGGGAATCAAACCAGTGACCTTTGGGTTCACAGGCCAGCACCTTATCCACTGTGCCACCAGCCAGGGTTATACTTCATCTTTAAAAAGAAAATCAAACCAAAACAAATCGAATGTTAATTAAGATAGAACCTCATGATTCCATCCTTGGTGTCTATTCTTCATTGATCTGACATTGTCATTCTAATACTTTTGGATGATTGCTGTCTCAGTACTTCCTCTATAGCTGAAGGAATTTTGTTTTGGCTTTGCAAAGTTGGTTAATTTGTTTGTCCAGTTTGCTATGGGCTGAATCAGCTATCCTCGACATTCATATGTTGAAGCCCCAACCCCCCAATGTGACTGTATTTGGAGATAGTGTTTTTCAAAAACAATTAAGGTTAAATGAGGGCCCTAATCCAACAAGATTGGTGGCCTTGTACAAAGAGAAAGAGAAAGATCTCTTTTGACACCCAGTGAGAACACAGCAAGAAGGTAGCCAGAAGAGGGTTCTCACCAGGAACCAAATCAACTGGTGCCTTGATCTTGGACTTCTCAGTTCCCAGAACTGTAGGAAAATAGATTTATGTTTTTTAAAATACTCTAGTCTATGGTATCTTGTTACGTAGACCAAGTTGACTAATGCACAGATAAATTGCTTGTGTTTATCTGTTTTCAACTAACTAAGAAGGATCAATTTGGCTATTCCATTGTAAAGGCATTTCTGTTTCCCAGATAAACCAACTGCTATCCAAAGGGGTCACCTAAGTTGACAATGTTTACCCAATGATGAGTGTCAAGTTAGGCCTCTCATGGGAGCTTGCTGAGTCCTATTCTAGCATGCTTGTCACCATGTCACAAACTTAGACATCATCAAATCCAGAACCCATTCCAAAGTGCCAAAATAATCTATCTAACCATGACTCAAAATCCAGAAACCATAAATAGAGGATTGATAAATATGACTATTTAAAAAAAATTTTGCACAGCAAAGTCAAAGCAAAACAAACCCTTACCATAAACAAAGTCAAACAGCAAATGATAGACTAGAAAAATGTACTGGGCAACACAGGTAACAAACCAATAATCTGATAGAAAAATAGGAAAAGAGAATGAACAGACAGTTTGGAATTAAAGAAATGTAAATATATTTTACATTTATGAAATTATTCTTTTTACATTCCTCATAATAAAAGAAATGCAAATTTAAATTTTACTGAGATGTTATTTTTCACCTATCACATTGGCAAAAATCTGGAAGTTTAATGATATGTTCTATTTCAAGGCATTAGGGGGCAACAGGAAATTTCATTCATAATGAAAAGGGAAAAACTCCCACAAGTCTGTTAGGTGGTAGGTGAAAAATATCCAAAATTCAAAGGGTATAATCCTTTTGACTCAGATTTGACCTCTGAGAATCAATACCAGAGTTTATACAAATGCAAAACAAGTTTTGTCAGAAGTTATTGTAAGAATAAACAAATGGAAGTAACCACTGAGTCCATCAGTGGGAGACTGCTCAAATATATTGTGATATAATCAAACAATGGAATACACTGAAACCAGAAAAAGAAAAAAAAAAGAATGAAAACATTTTCTATGTAGTGATATGGGAAACCCTCCAAGGTAAATTGTTAGCTGAAAGAAGCAAAAGACAAATATTCTTCTAATACCCAAAAATGAAATACTTATTTGGACCTAAATAAATACTGGAAGATACACAAACTTGCCAGTGGCCTATTTGGATGGGGTGGGTATGGGACCAAAGAAGATAAGGAAAGCATGGAGGCCTTTGACTCTGTATACTTCCTTAAATAACTTTGTTTTTTGAACCATGTGAATATATTACCTATTCACAATTAAATCAATATAAGTAAAATAACAAAGGGGGAGTTCATGAGGGGGAATCTAGAATTCCCCTCAAGCACTTGTTCTATTTTCTGATGTGAAGTTTTTCATGACAGTTATTTTCAGTAGTTCCAGGGTAATAACTTTATTTGGCAGTTAAAAAAATACATATTCTTAGAGTATAATACTTAAAGGCAGTTTGGCTAAGAACCTGGAAAACACAATTCCAGGATAATGTTGCTGTAGTTTAAAATGTTTTCAATTACTGAGTATCTATGGCATGATATCATGGAAATGACACAGGTCTTAAAGACAAACCACATCTGGGTTAAAATCTGCCACTAACAAGCCCGTGTTATTGACTGAATACCCTCACTTCTAAGATTTTCAGTTTCTGCTCTTAAAGATGGTCATAGCAGTAATATCCATAGTAGTAGTATTGCATATACATTAGAATCATTCAGGTTAAAGATCTGACATTGGTAGACTTATCATAGATGGTAGCTATTATTAGATAATTTCTATATTGATTGTATTTGTAAAAATCCTACAAGGCCAGTCAATATTAGCAAAATAAAAGTCCAGAGAGGTCAGCAACATTTCACTCACCTAGAATTCCATTATCGCTAATCTCAATCACCCTCAGAACACTGAGACAGAAAGAAATAAACAAATATCTATATGAAAGTTTGAGATTTTCACTCTCAGAAGAGACTCTGAAACCCCTGTAGAGCTGATTTGGCTTGGATTTCATGGCAGTGGGAAGAATTGAGTTAGAGAAGGGACTGACTTAGTGATATGTCGCCCAATGAAAGTGACAGATCATGACCTAAGAAAAGAGCTATTTAAAGCAAATACAAGGACTTCAGAATGTGGCAGGTGAGAGCTTTCATCTAGGAATACATATCTACATGCCCTGGGAGATTGTGAAGACCTTGTTGTTTCAGGCCAGGTCAAAGCAAGTATTTATGCATTAAGGCCAGAGAGGTAGAGAGAATAAAATCTTTCATGAAAAATGATTAAAATGAAAATAAATGTGGATGCTGCATTCAGTACCTAATGGCTTATTAAAAATAGAAACTCTAATGGAAAAGTCTGCGCTGAGATGAATACAAGCATTTAAATATAATTCAAAATAAGAAAGCTGCACAATAACTGGGATATTGTTATGTGCTCATGGAAACCCTGATGCATAAACAGAACCAAGTTACCTGTCCTGCCTTTGACTGAAGGCTGATGCCTGCATACAACATATACTGTAATATTTTCCACCAGGCTCTCTACCCCACTTATTCCTTGGAAAATCCTAGAGCTAAACAATGGCTTTTGCAAGTTGCAAATTGCTTTCAAGGCAAACCTTCAGTTGTTGCTGTGTGTAACTTGGTAAGCGATACCCTTTTGTGAAGCCATGAAACAGAGATCTTAATTCCTGTGGAGTTTTTGTTTATAGAGACCTAAGTATCATGAGGGGAACTGCCCCAAAAGCTTGGCTGCCATCCACTGGGGAGAACTACAACCTATCTCAGCAAAAGGACCACAAGAAACACTGCCAGTTTCCAAACAAGCAGAAACTGTCACTGAACCCTCTGCACTCCATATTTTGCGGATGACACATGTGGCTATGTTCTTTCGGGTTAACATTCCTCTCATGTTATGTGGAGTTCCTGGTCACCCTGCAAAAACTCGCATCCCTGCTGTATCTGCTAACCAGAGAAACCGAAGGACCAGATCCAAGAAGTACACTTATAATGAGATGTGACAAGTTACTTTTATTATTATTATTATTATCATTGTTCAAACAAAATAATAATGGAGGCTCATCTCATACTTGTTAATTGAATTCTGCTCCAAGATGAAAGTACTGGTCCATATTCCCTGAGTTCCTTAAATTGATGGTAGCAGTAGCATGTGTAGGGAGTAGAGGGTTGGTATGTGGGGTGTGTGTGTGGGGGGGGAGCAGGGGAGATGTAATCAAAGCCAACTAGGGACTTATTTCAACTCTTCTTGTGCATCTCTGTGCCTTTATCTTCATCTACAGTTAATTGGAATAAACTCTTGTAAGAAAGTGGATTTAGGGGGAAAACGCTTCTCATATAATTCTGATATAATGATAAATGCAAGCGATAACCCATACAAGATAACAGCAAACTTTTATTGAATGCATTCAATGTGCTAGACACTCCCTCAAACTCTATCCTTTCCTATGGTTGCACCCTTTTGTCCGTAACTAGTAAAATGAGTTGTTATTATAATTTGGAAATTAACTGCAAGAGGCCATCTACATTCTTTTCCTTACCCACTGTGATAATGTTTTATATTTTCATGAGAAGAAATTGGGAAACTGAAAGAACACTTTCTCATGTGTTGTATGTGGCTTTGAATGAAAACATTATATCCTGAGCCTCAATTTTCTTATTTATGGTTCCTAGAAATAATAAAATCTTCTTTTTCTATATTGATATTATATAAATGATTACTATTATCATAGTGAAATGGTTAGTTACGTTATGAATGTGATTAAGAAAGCAGGAAACTTAGGGCTTCATTGAGAAATCAAATTTTATAAGCCAGAGAATTTGACTAGACCCTATCTTGGTTAAATATTATGAAGAAGGCCCTGGCTGGTAGCACAGTGGGTAAGGCGCTGGCATGCGAACCCAAAGGTCGCAGGTTCTATTCCCCAGCCAGGGTACATAAGCAGGTTGCAAACCAGGTCTCCAGACAGGTCTGTGTCTGGAGGCAGGTGAAAGGCAACCATACATTGATGTCTCGCTCCCTCTCTGCCTCTCTCCCTTCCCCTCTTTCTAGAAATAATGAAATAAAATCTTTAAAGAAAATATTATGAAGAACGACTAAATGCACAGTGCTTCCTTTTGCAAGTTTTCAGGGATAGACTACCTGGAAGAATCAGTGACTAAGACACTGTTGTATTACCAAGATAGTGCTAAAATTCTGGATCAAAACTTAGAGCTCAACTATGCCAGGACACTGGGAGCTAGTGTTGAGAAGGGCAGAGGGTAGCGTGGAGTGGATTCATGGAGGCGTGAGTGAGTTAGATCTGGTGGGCAGCAGGATACGGGACACGTTTTCAGGAACAGAATGGGTGGAGGTGGGAGGGCCGCCTGGTAGCCCTAATGATTCCAATGGCTCCAGAGCCAACCCTTTATAAAATATAGAGAAAATAAACTCACAGCGACATTATGTCATGAGTAACTTTGTGTAAACCTACACTGTCAGGAAAGTACGTACTCCTGTGTAAGTTGTGTCTCCAGCCTATTACCCGAGGCCTTTTTAACATCCAATGGGAAGGACTCTTCACACAATTTCGTGTGGCCTGGAAACCTAGAGAGGTTTCGTAGGCTTAGCAGGTGGAATGAGGCGATAGATCTGGGATTCGGGGCTTTGCTGGCCAGAAATAGAACTGTGGGTAAAAGGAAATGGAGGAACAGGGCCACGTGGAAGGGGGTTGGGGACCATCAAGAAAACCCGCTCTGAACATACTTTCCTAATCCATGATCCCATGGCAGCTGTATACCTGCGAACCACCCACCTTGGTAGCTGAGAAGAACGTATCTTTCCCACCCACCTCTCCCCCAACCCCAAATGCCTCTCATTAAAAGTAGACAAAAGTGGAGGCTGAGTGGTTTGATTAATGCTAACCTGTCTAGAGGGCACCTCCATCACCCCACCGTCTTCCCATTTTTCTTCGATGCTGAGAAAATGCTTTTCACAGCTATGATGACACAGCCAGAAATATCACCTTTTGAAGACATCATAACTGTGAGATATGACACTCTTTCGGCTGTTAGAAGGTTATTTGCTGTAGCCATTAAATACAGCCCTGTCACTCCTACTCACCTGAGCCATATTTCCTCCTTCAATAGATTATCCATAAATATAGGCTTAGGTACAAATAGAAATAATGAACATTTGCAGCTAAAGAAGACATGCACAGCCAAATCCTGCCAAAGGGCAAGCATTCTCTCTAGAAAGGGTGCAATTTTCCCCTGGAGTAGGCTCAGGAGGCTCAAAGAGCCCAGTGGCCAGGTCTCCTTGAGGGGTCTCGGGGGCCCTGGTCAATGTGTCTTCTGCAACATCCCATTATGCACAGCCCATGCCTCCAGAATTCCAAGGATGTGCCAGATTGCCCACTTGGTGGTCGGACCTACTTTGCTGGCATTTGGTATTAAATGACTTAGCAGTAGTAGCTTGTCTACTATTGAACTCCGGTTAATAGTAGCATTGATAGTAAGGCATTACATTTGTGCAGACTCTACAATTTCCAAAACACTTCACAGGCAAGTACTATACCCATTTAATCAAATATAGCCAGGCATCGCTCGCTTTACTCTGCCTCATTTATCGTGCTTCACTGAAGTCGTTTTTGCAAATTGAATGCAAGACCCTCCACCAGCAAAAAGATTAGGGTTTACTTTACTGCAGCACTTGCTTGATTGTGGTGGTCTGGAACTGAACCCACACTGTCTCCAAAGTATGTTTATATAATTATTCATATAACTATGTAAATGTGTTAACATATGAATTTAACATATCACCATATGTAAGGGGGGCCCCCCAACAAATCAGTTATCTTCCAGAGGGCAGATTCCCTGTAGTACTGACTTCCCCCACTAGGTTAGTGTTCTAGGAACACATCTGTTTCAGTGTTCCAGCTGGCGTTGTTGTGAGAGGTTGCATTTGGCTTCAGTGAAAGTTTTTTAAAGATTCTTTTAACACATTTGCCTGTTTCGTGATGGGTGATTTTTGAGTGCACCTGCACACAGTGCACTGAGTGTTTAGCAATTTTTAACCAAAAACAGTATGATCCCATGCTCCACACTCCCTATTCACCCCAACTTGCTAGGAGCAACATTTTTGTTTCCTCCGGATGAAAAAAGTCCTCAAAGGGAAATGTTTTGCTGACGTGGAAGAAGTGAAACAAAAATGGCAGAAGCACTAAAAGCTACAAGTTCAGAAACTGTTTTGAGGCGTGGAAAAAAAATGTCGTGATAAGCGTATGGCATCAAATGGAGAGCACTTTGAAGGTGACTGAAGTTTAAATAGGTAAGATGAAGTACACAAATTTTAATAAATAAATTATTTCACTTTTTGGCGGGTCCCCCTCACATATCATTGCAATTGTTTTTCTAATCCAGGTGGTTTTATTAAGTATCTTAAATGGGCTTAGTATTTTCTAGGAAGCTGGTGAAATACAGAAAAATGTAGATGATATGTAGCCACTTTGCATTAAACTAGGGCCCAAACCTTTACTCTACGCAAAAGTGAAGGAACAATAGTGTATAATTAATGTGAGATTGCATAGTACAAGTGACTGATTTTTAGGCATTTGGAGAGAAGAGTGATGAAGAGTCCCTTGGGTTTAATAGGATTTTAGCTGGGCTCTGAGAATGAGAGGCCTGCAAGGGCCTTCATCTGGACTCTAAAAATAGGGATCACTGTAGAGAATTCAGCAGGTCATCCCAAGGGGTGAGTGTAAAGACAAAAAGACAGGACTATTCCCATACACATGTGAATATGTGCTGGAAGATGGTATAATGCCTAATTGCTCAAGAGACGTCCCACACGGAAGGGAATACATAAACTTGGGGAAATTAGGCCTTAGAAAGCATGTGTAGATCCATGTAATGTTGTGATGGAGTGATTCCTGGGGAGGATCAGGATATGCAGAAGCTTTTCTTACTCACAAGAATTTGGGTCTCACATCCCTGAATATTTTCCTGCCTAAGTGAGGTAAAACCCACCGGAAAAACCATGAGTGACACAAAATTTAGTATCATTTCATGGTTCAAAATAGATCTTCCCACCAGAGAAAAAAATGTTACCCTATTTATGAGTTGTGGCTTTGTCGACAAAACCCAAAATTCACCAGGTTAATGTTGGATTTGATTAGCCAAGTGGACACACCTCACGCAGAAACTCCTAGTCACTAAAAGGAGACTATTTCATAACCATGCATTGATTTCAACAGTTCTTACCTTCTATTGGTCAAGTATTTGCATGTGGCAACATCTCTGTTTTTAGAGTAAAGTGTTATTAAACTCTTTTCACACTAGGAGTACATGACACATATATATGCAGTTGACCAGCTTCCAGATCTTCAGTATATACTTTGAAGGTATAATATACATGTAAAATTCATAGAAATGTGCCTACACATGTTATAAATACGTGTATACACAGAGATATTTGTTTATTCACATATTGCAAGCCATTTTATTTCACGATCTGGCCATTAGCATGCCAGCAACGGAAGGGACTACATACAGCTGTGTGTGGAGAGATTTTTGTCTGCTCAGTTTGGACCACAACTGCCTGTCACACATAGTTGCTGGGAAGACCCTTTTGAAAGGTAAAGTAGCTCTTGCCAGTTCCCCGCTCAAAGCTCTCCAATGGCTTCCCAACACAGTTAGAGTAAATTCCCAAGCCCTCCCCACCACCTAAAGGGCCCTCTCAGATCAGGCCCTGGTGTCTTCTTACATTTCCTACCTGTTTTGTTCACTCCGCCCACGTTGTCCTGTTGCCATTCTTCAAGTTGTCCGGCATATTTTGGCTCAGAGCCTTTGCACTGGATACTTTCTTTGCCTGGAACATCCTTCCTTGAGCCTTTCCCACAACTCACTCTGTCACTTGACTCAGATCTCTCCTTCAAGGCCACCACCTCAGGGAAGCCTTCCCTGGCCAGCCAACTGAGATTACCCCTTGTCCCTCTCTGGCCCATTATCTTGCTGTAGTATTTTGCTACAAAGGAGTTAGCACAACTTGATATTTTATAAAGCATCTATTTGTTATTTACTTTACTTACATATCTCCCAAATGGGGGTGCCAGTTCCCCAAAGGAATAGGTTCTGTGTTATTTTCTTTTCTCCCTGGCCCATAGAAGATATCCATTAAATGCTTGCTAAATGAATAAACAAACAAACCAAAAAAAATGTAGGTTTGTATGTGTTGGCTTATTTATTTATTTATTAGCTTATTAATTCACCTATAATTACCACCACAAATCCATTACCCAACCCGAAAACTAGAACATTATCAGAAACTGCCATCTGTCTATGTGACTGCTCCTTTCCTCACCATACTCTTTCTTCCCACCTCCATGTTATAAGGGCCATGATATGACAAGCCCATGGCTGAATCATACACAACAGTGAAAAGATGAAAACCTTTGCTCAAAAATCAGAAACAAGACAAGGGGGCTCACTCTCACCACTCCTATTCAACATACTACTGCAAGTCTTAGCTAGAGAAATCAGGCGAGGAAATAAAAGCATCCACATTAGGAAGGAGGAAGTAAAACTGTTTCTGCTGGTGATACAGTCTTATATATAATGACTCCACCCAAAATTAATAGAACTAATAAATGAATTCAGTGAAGTCCCCAGATACAAAATCAACCTACAAAATAAACAGCACTTTTCCACACTAACATCAAATATTTGAAAGAGAAATAAAAATAATTTCACTTACAATAGCCTCAAAAACAATGAAATTCTAAGGAGTAGCCTTTCACCTGCCTCCAGTTAAGGCCCTGGCTGGAGACCTGGCTTGCAACCTGGTTATATGCCCTCACTTGGGAATCTAGGAATCTAACCTCTTACCTTTGGGTTCGCAGGTCAGCACCAATCCACTGAGCCACACCAGCCAGGGTTATGTATTGTGTATTTTAAACCTACACATTCTTGTCTGTCAATTATCTCTCAGTATAGCTGGGAAAAATAGAGCAAAGAATAAATAGTGAAACAAAGTGTTTGTGTGTGTATAGAAATGTAAACTAAGCATGAATAATAGGTTTTTATTTTTCTCAAATGGATTGGCAAAGGTGAAAAAGAAGGTAATGCTTAGAATTTTCAAGATCAAGGCTTGTGTGTTGTTCATGTGGAATTTAACATAAAACACTTCTAGAAAACTTTTGTTGTTCAAAATTATGGTAGCCATTCTGGTCTATCTTATGCATATGAGAAAGGCACTATCTCTTTTATAAAAGAAGAGAGGGAACCAGGAATATGGATTCCAGTGACAAGATGGTGTAGAATTTATGGTGGGTAATATTTTTTCATTCTATTTTATAAGAAAAACAGGTTTAAGAAAATAGCTTATGTAGGAGAACATTCATAAATTAGCAAGGAATCTTTCAATTAATTAAATGCTAATAAATCAACAGGCTCTAAAAATGAAGCATCAAATTACAGTAAAATCAAATAATTATGACTAATAGAAACCCAGGCGGATTGTTGTGTGCTCCAGCTCACTTTTTCCCCCTCTCTCTGTCTGCCCCCAACTCAAAAAACATTAGAGTCTTGCTCAGATTAAAGAGAAACACTCTCGTAGGAATGTAAATTAGTAAAGGCTTGTGGCAGAATTTGGTAATACATAAAGTACTTAAAATTGTAAACAGGCTTTGACAGAGAAGTCTCATTGTAAGGAATTTATCCTAAAGAAATAATCAGACAAATGTTCAAAGATGTTTGTACAAGGGTGTTCATTGAAGTGTTGTTAATAGTATTGAAAAATTGGAAATAAACTAAATCTATAACAGTGGGAAATTAGTTTAACATTTATGCTATGTAGAGTAGAATATGTATGTAGAATGAATTTATAAGTACAGTATATTCACTGAGTTTACTGAAAAATAAGATAATCATAATATAGTAAATGAAAATTAAAC
Source organism: Noctilio leporinus (assembly GCA_004026585.1). Taxonomy (NCBI): domain Eukaryota; kingdom Metazoa; phylum Chordata; class Mammalia; order Chiroptera; family Noctilionidae; genus Noctilio; species Noctilio leporinus. The sequence goes on from PVIW01000300.1 coordinate 438,183, forward strand.
TGCAATATATTATGTTTAGTATGACTCTTATCATCCAAATTGTACACATGGACATATGCATGCAAGTTGAATCAGGTGTCGGGGATAATATACATCGAAATATACACTATGTACCTATACATGTAGAGCTACAGATAACTTGTGCTTTTCTTATATTTCTGCAACACATACATATTATTTACTTAACTTCTCCTGTGAGCTTCCACCCTCACTTTAGCCATAGCCCCCTTTTACATGACTCATCACTAGGGATCCCCAAAAGTACCTGTGGGACAAGAACTGGAGAGCAACTAAAAGTATCCTCAACTTTTCAAAAGCTCTCCTTAGGATGCATCACTTTTAAGACTTACATTAATACTTGTTTTCGCTAATGGAAAGAAATGTGAAGAGAACCTCCCCTTTTATGATGAAAACAAGAAAGCGTTGGCCTTTGTTTGGCAGCCTGTTGTTACAGAGCCATGAGGTCCCACCGAGCTCCCTCCCAGAAACCACACCCAGCATCGCAGCATGGGGCCCCCATAGCTCTGAACTTGTCTGTGAGCACCTGCGCTCCCTCGTGATTTACTTTGGGCATCCAGTAGCAAGATGCATCTTGAGGTAATTGTGTCTTCATTTTACACCATTTTGGCTTACAGAAGGTTTTACAGAAGCCCTGGACTTTCAGATGGGATGGGAAGCAGAAAGGCCATAAAGGAGAAAAGCCAATTAAGTGTGTCAGTAATTTGGTTAACGGCTGTGTACAACTCCTCCTTCTTCTTTGTCCTTTCTTCTTCTTCTCCTCCTCATCCTCTTCTTTCTAATCCTTAGCTGAGGATATGTTGATTGACTTTAATGACAGAGAGAGGGAGGGAGGGAGAGAGAGAGAGAGAGAGAGAAAGAGAGAGAGAGAGAAAGAGAGAAAGAAACATCGATATAAGAAACTTTGGTTGCCTTCTGCACCTGACCGTTCAACCTAGGGGAACACAAAACCGAGGTATGTGACCTGACCAGGAATCAAACCTGCAACCTTTTGGTGTATGGAACGATGCTCCAACCAACTGAGCCATCCGCCACAGCTGGACCACTTTTACTAACTCTCTATGACCTTGACAACTCTGCTGAATCCTGTTGGTTGCTTTACAAGTAACACTCTGAAATGCAGGTTCTTGGTTGCCTGGTTATGTAGTATCTGCCAGTGTTTAGTTGGTTCACCAGTTTCTGAGCTTTCCATGCTATCTGCTTCCAGGGTCCTTCAAACCCTGGAATTACAGATGGACTGTGGTCATGATGACCTATCCTAGGTAATCAGTTCCCAGAGGGCAGTGTTCTCAGTACATTCTGGGCACAAGTTCTCATCAACTCTGTGCTTGTCTCCTTGTCAGGCCAAGGAGAAGACCCTGGTATGCTTGGTACTTAGCCTTGTAGTCCAGACTTGACAACACACTCTTCCATAGCCTACACAAAATCATCCATCCATTATCACCTTTCCCAGATTTGCTGGTCCTGGATCCCTGCCCCAGCCTCCACCCTGCACCACTGCTGTGGCTGCTTATGAAATAGGAGGTCAACCCACAACTCTCTTCTCCCATGATTCACCTGAATTAAAAACAAGGCTCCCCACTGAGAAATGATATTATCTTCTCTCCGAAGAATGTGAAATGTTTGGAAATGTGCTTGGGTAACCTATCCCCAGCATCCAGAGACACAAAAGGTTCCTCATTTGCTGAGGAAGGGGAAATGAGGTTGGGGTTGGAAGCCCCAATGTGCCTCATTGTAGGGAGCTGCAGGGTTGAAATTTCTGTTTAAATCAGTGACATTTCATTGTATTGGGTGGTGTGTCCTGCTATTTCAGTGATTTTCAACCTGCGTGCTGCAAGAATTTTTAAAACAGGCAATACCTGACTAGTCTTGGGCACTGATCTCTTTTCCCTTAGACTGTTGGATTAAAAACAGCAACAGCCAATGCAACAACAGCTATCCAGTGTGAATGAATCAAAATTATACCTATGTTTTGGTCAGATTGGCAAAAAATCTATTTTTTGGTGTGCCATTGAATTCAGTAATTAGTTTATATTAGTTTATATGAAATGAAAAATGTTTGAAAAATCACTGTTCCATTTGGATCTATGCCATTGCATCCAACCATGCTCTTTAGGTAATAAATAGACATTGATTCCCAAATCTATTTTTTGACATATTATAATTTAATTTCAGTTTGAAATTTCAACCTAGTGCTAGCATGACTCATGTCTTCCTCAACCTCTCATAACTGGATTCTATTTTTTAAATGAATCATATAAAAGCATTAGGAAAATAAATATTTCTATACTTTTAACCATACCTAAGTGCCTGTAAGGAAGTCTCCTAGGAGTTTATAATGTTCAGATATCTTCCCAAGTGGAAAAAAATTAATGGATTTATCCTTAGGTTTATTCCCAAATAATTTTGGGCTCATGTAAAAGTCATTCCATGAATTTCTATTATATCCTGACCCTTACACAGGTTTCATTTTAGCAATATTCTGATCTTTTGCAATTCTGTGCTGTTTGTGGCAAATAACTATAAGATGCAAATTTACATATAAGAATAAACATTTTCTCAATGTAGCTTCAAAACCACAAACAATGTATTTCACAGAAATACTAAATTATCCATAGAATTATTTATTAACATTATCTATATTCTCACATTTTTGTTTCTCCTTAATGTCACTCAAATAATTTTTTCTTTTCTCTGTTCTTTTTCTAGAATACCATTCAACCTTACCTACAACTCTGTATGTAGGCTGTACTTGAGCCTTCAGATATACAACATGAATCACACACAGGATTTAATTTCAAGAAAGTGACTTCCTCTCTGTTCTCAGAGACATGGGTTGTTTTATCTAAGAAACCACTTTGTGTAGAGTTCACACCTAATTATAAAGCATCCTGCTAATTATTAATGCTCATTTTGTGCTAAGTACTTTGCGTTTATTGTATAATTCCACTCTCTTTTATGAAGTAGGCATTAACTGCCTAGAGCAGATGAAGCAAACAAGAAATCTCCCTACTTGATTTGATCGACAGAATCTGCATTCCATCCATCTGCCTGCTGATGCAGCTCTGTTCACTCGTTTATTTGTAGATTTATTGAAAAAGTGTATTTTTGTCTCCTGCTCTGTGTGGAAGGTACATCAGGAGCTGGGTTAGGAGCTGCAGGGAACACAGGGAGCACACTTCCTGTGAGGAATAAGAGGGAGGAATAAGAGTCAAGTGTATGTATTATCAGGTGACACAAACTTCCAAAACAGTGACATCCTAAAATCTTAATGGCTAAGCACAATGGGAAGTTAATGTCTTCTTGCTGCAGTGCTTGTAGGCTTTTTTCCACATGGTGATTTCAGGATCCAGACCCCCTTCACCTGCTGACTTTGTTGTTCTTTGTGCTTTAGGGTTACTCACTTCAGGCTGATGGGTGGGGAAAACAGACACAGGTTGGGTGAGGCCAGGCTGTGGTTGCCCCTCTTGGTGCTCTACTGACCAGGACTGGAATGTAGCCCTGAAATGCTGAGGATGGCTGGAATATGAAGTCTAATTGTGTGCACAGAAAGAAAAGGAAATGATCCATGAAGAGCACGTAGCAGTTTCTCAATTGTCCCACTCTTGCGCATTGAATGTCCGTTTACTCCTGTATGGGATTCTTGTTCCCGCCCCATGGAAGTCAACCCAGAGATCCATTCGGCTGAATGTTCAGGTGTTGTGGGTGATACACATCTGATCCGTGAAGTCCCTGTGTGGCTCCCTATAATCTGGTGAATTATGAACTCTAAGAACTTTCTGCCCTCTCACCCCCACCCCACCCTCCACCCCACAATATACTTTGTAAAGTAGGGACAGGATAAGAGCTATTAAAAACTCCCATCTGCAAAGTTCCCCAACAATTATGAAATCCTATTGGGAAGTCCTTGTACAAAATTCTTTTGGGAGGAGGATAAGGAAGTTCTGGGGAGACCCTGTTTATGCCCCTGGGAGAAATTCCATTGTGCACTGTCTTGGGTTGGTCCCTTTTTGAACATTTTTCCTATGACCACTTCTGAAGGTGGGCTGAGGAGTTTGCCCTCCTGAGGGCTGCCCAGCATTTGTTATCTATTTCCTGCTGGTGCCAGTTTGGGGACTCAAAGGTTATTTTAAATTTTAAGTAGTTACATTTCTGTTTTTTTTTTTTTTCACAATACATAACCCTTAAAATGTGGCAAGCCGCAGGTCTATTTGCTTCCAAACTTAAGTCTGTGTTAGTAGTTAATCCTCAATTTCTTTTCAAACCTGGATTCTTTCTTCCCCCCTCTCATGTGACTTTCTCTGTAAACTAAATGGACAGTAAACCTAAGCGTGCGGTGTGGATGGGGGCACCCAACAACCTTCATCTGACCTTTAGCAGTTGTCTGGGCCTCTTTGAGGTACAAATAAAAAGGCACACACTTTAGTTTTTAAAAACAAAACACAACAGAACAGAATAAAACTCAAACCAACAAGCAAAAAGGGATACTAGCCCAGTTTAAAAGTAGGCTGTTTTCTCACTCTAGAGGCAGTTCCTCCTACTTGCAGAGCAAAAGGTGAGGGCCTCCTTCTCAGGTGAAAACAGCCATGCAAAATAGCTGAACTGAGGGAGAGGAGGAGGACGTTACTTACATAATTTTCATGGTCATTTATTCTCACTTATTATCACATTGCCGCAGCTTGCAGGCTCCTGGGTAGAGTTAAGCACTCGTAGTTCCATCTGTGGCTGGAGGCAGGTGAAAGGCAACCATACGTTGCTGTCTTTCTCCCTCTCTGCCTCTTTCTAAAAATAATAAATAAAATCCTAAAAAAAGAAAAAAGAAGAAGCAGCTCTGGCTGGTGGCACAGTACATAGGCACCAGCCTGTGAATCCAAAGGTGGCTGGTTCGATTCCCCAGCCAGGGCACATAACCAGGTTGCAAACCAGGTCTCCAGCCAGATCCGTAGCTGGAGGCAGGTGAAAGGTAACTGTACACTGATGTCTGTCTCCCTCTCTGCCTCTCTCTCTTCCCCTCACTCTGAAAATAATAAATAAAATATTTTTAAAAAATTAAAAAAAAAAAAGAGTTCAGTACTTGTAATCATAGGAAAGAGTGAATAGACAAATTCTTATTGACAACTTCTGGAAAATTCATTCCTTTGGGTTGGTAATTCACAAACACTGGATTACCACCTCCTCAGTCTTGTCCCTCCACCCAAATTGCTCCCCTGCTACATTCCTGAAATTCCTCCATTAGGTTTTTTTTTTTTTTTTTTTTTGCATTTTGGCAGGCAACTGGTTTTTGGAAGGTAGCACTGGAAGATGAAGTCCTTTAAAAATGCATCACGAAAGAGAAAAACTCTTACCAGGTGAGCTTGGAATCACATGCACCTCCAAGGATGGTCCCGAAAGTATGGAGCCAATGGTCAATATAATTAAAACAGTTGGTGTGGCCGATACTTTGGGGACAGACCCATTGACTTGGCAGCTCAGTGGAGGTCATGGTCAGAAAGTGGAGGAAGCCTGGGTGGTCATATGTGGGCTCAAGGAGGCTGAGGCAAAGGTGATGGAGGTGATGCAGAACGTGACCTTCCTCTGAAAATGTTCCTAGAGACAAGTCTCCTGCTTTTGGAGGACAATGCAATACAGTAGAAAGAATACCGACTTCGAAGGCGGTAGGTTCTGTTCACAGGCCAGATTTGTTTATGAGCTACATAACTCCAAGCAAGTTACCTTGCCTCCCTTTTGTTCATTTTCTTCATCGGTAAAGTGTGGGATAATGATGACACATTCTCCAGAGCATTATTAGAAGGATCAAATAGACTAATGGATGGGAAAGTGCTTTTCAAATGGCAAAGCAGTTTCAAATGTGAGTAGTTATTATAATTGGCCTACAATAAATGCTCTTTGATAATTATAATGGTCAGGTTTTAATCACATTTTCCTTCCCTAAAGGATTGTGGACATAGGTCATCAATTCCACAGAAATGGAGCTTGCTGTGAGCACCTTCTCTTACCCAGTTCAGGACATTATGGAGAAGTGGGAGCAGGACTCAGCTTATCCTGCCACTTTTTCTCTAGGCAGCATTTGACCAGGCGAGAGCTCTGTTCTGATATAGCATTTGGTCTCAGTGTGACCAAGTGCAGAGTTTGGGGCTGGGAGTTCCAACAGATGCTTTTACTTCTTCATTACTTTGTTCATTCATGCACCAGTTCAACCAACATTATTAAGATCTGTGATTTATCTGCCACTGGGCTAATACGCTGTAAATGTGGACTTGGATATTTTAACCTCCATTCTGATATTAATAGGAACTTGAGAGAATCCCTTAAACTCTTACTGCATTGGTTGACTCAACTGTTTATAATGATCAGCCCTGCCCTGTCTTTCTCAGACAGATTTTATGGGAGAATAGCTTGGAGAGTGCTTTGCAGAAATAAAAGGGCTCGATGATTATGAGGTGCTAGGTTATTATTAGCATTTCTTGAATAGTCATTGGCCTATGACATGGCTTCTATGCTCATGTAGGACAGTCACAAAGGAAAGCTGATCCTACAGGAAGATGGACACTAGTTATGCTTTAACAGCATTCTGTGGAGTGCCTATAATTGAATCTAAGATTCTTTCACAATTGGGTATGATGTGAAGTCACAGCCATGAAATAAGATGAGAAAGTGAATTTAAGGAGGGCAGGAGTAGGTGTGGGAAAATGGGCAGAGTGACTGGTTAGTTTGTAATGTGCCGCTGTGCAGGAGTGGTCAGGCAGGGCAAGGCAAGTCTGATGACTACTCTGGGAACCTCTGGGAATCTCGATATACAGCAACATGAAGTTAGCTTTGGTAGTAATATTAGATGGCACTTACACCGCACTTTGTTTTCAGAGTACTTGACAATGGTTTATTAAGTAATTACATTCCTGTGAATTAGGTCAGCATTGTTATTTCTTTCACATCACTAATCCCTTCCCTCCTCAGCTACCCTGGGCCCTTAGTCAGAAAGTCAAACTTTCAGCCTTCAGTTAGGTGTGTCCCCATCACACAATGCATTGGCCTTATAGGGAATGCTTAAGGGATGGGTCGGTGATACTCTACCTTCTCACGTTTAATGCTAAATGCAATCTTATTAACCCACCTTAGCCTATGGAGAACTGGTTATAATACCTTTCAAGAGTCACATTCACACCTCCCTTTTGCTTCTAATAAGAGATAAACCTGTTATTCTCACACTACAGGGACAATTAGAAAAACTCTTGGGTGCACGACCCAGGAAGATGTGCTCTGATGTGGCTTCTGCCATTTACTGGCTTATCAGATGTGATGATTTCAGCAAGTCACCCACACACACTTCAACACTCTTTGGAGAAACTTCTAAGCTTCAGAGTTCACCTTTGTAAAATGTGAGTGATAATGCCTTGGCTTGCTTTCCTCCCTGGTGATTTTTGAGGATGGCCCAAAATATCATAATTCATGAAAGTTTGTAGGGCCAAGTTAGATGGTAGTTTTATTGGTTATCAAGGTGTTCATGACATTAATCAAAAGAAAAAAACGGCATGGTGCCACCATCTCTTTTCTGGGCTTATGGACTGACATCACTAACTGATTACGACCAGTTTTTTTTTTTTTTTTTTTTTTTTTTTTTTTTTTTTTTTTTTTTTTTTTTTTTTTTTTTTTTTTTTTTTTTTTTTTTTTTTTTTTGAGAATCCTTTCAACACAGTGCTCTTAGGCACCATTACTCATGGAAAGAAATTGGTACAGATAAAACAAAACACTTGTCTAAAAAATCCAATTCTGAATCTCTTCTGCTGTTTATTTCATTATTTCAAATAGGTTATATATAGAACATGGTTCTAAAACAAATTATTTTTAAAAAGTGAAATGTCCTCTCTGGTCCCCTGGCCTTCTGCTATTTCTAAAGTGAAATCTTATCTGTCTTATTTACATGCTCAGATAAATATTTTCTCAGGAAAAAGAAAATGAAAGGACATCACAAAGTAATATCAGACAGATCAGGAGGTATGAGGTTCCAAATTAAGGCAATCATTTCATCATAATTTTTGGCAACACCTTGGCTGGAAAACCTAATCCATAAAAATCTAATATTTTCATTTGTGTTCCAAGCTAGGTAAACTCTATGTAAGTAAAAAAAAAAAATGATCTTGAGTCTAACTGAATGGAATCTAGGAGGTCCTGTGACACAACCATATTCCAAAAGCTTCTATTTTTAGCAGTTGTCTTTGCAGTTTGAACTGAACATGAAAACTTACAGAAATGTATTAACATCACTAACACCTGGGATGATCGAAGCTTTATTTATTTTATTTATTTTTATTTTTTTTATTTTTTATCGGAGACCTTCTTTTGCAACGTTGGTCTGTAAAGAGAAGTAGCCAGGGTGAGTGGCTAAGAAAGATCCCCACTTTCAGAGGGGATGCCTTAGAAAGACTTTAGCAGGTAAAGAGTCAGTGGAAACTAGAAGATGTAGAGATTCACTTTCTAACTCATGATTTAAAGGTATATCATGTAAAAGTGATAGATCATTGTGCAGGACTGTTTGAGCAAATTTGCTGTGACTACTGCTCCTTTTTAGACGTCCTCTAGGCATTATACTAGAGAGGAGTGAGAGACTTTTTTTTCCAGAATTCCCTTCACTCTATGGTTTTACATTAAAATTGTCCATAAGAGATGTTTGCATGTTTTTGTTATATGGAAACAGGAAAAGAATAATAATCCCTATGTTTTGGAGGTAGTTGCATCTATATTTATGGGCAGATGAATAATTCATAGTGCTGTCTTCAGTAAGGTCAGGGATGCTTAGTTAAGCTCTAAGAACTGAGAGATTTGGTATAAACTTCTCAGGAATTTTTGAGAGTTGAAACAGTTTTCTAGCAAGCTCTTGACATTCTCTTTTTTGGTGCTTCAGGTAAGGTCTTTAGTGTCAGCTCTCCCAGCTGGTGCTTCCAAGTTCCTGTAACAGTTAAGCCCTATTTCCTAACTCAATCTCTTTACACTTATAATAGTTAAAATGGCTCTACTTCTTGAGTGAATAGAGGGCTTTTTATTTTTACTGCAAGTGGTTCTGGGAGAATGAAACTGTAAAAATGAAAGTGTCAGGTTGATTTTCTGATAGGATTATAATTGATAGCAATATCAACTTCCATTGCAGTGCAAGATGGGTCACTGATAGTCTATGACAAACAGTAACAAAACAGTTATTTACAGTATCACCTCTAATTTTATATCTATAGGATGCAAGGCTTTGGAAAGTAAAGTACCAAGAGTAGCAATAGTCATAAAACTTTATAGTAGAAATAAAGAGTACAAAGAAAGTGGAGTGGGGCTGGCTGTTTCTGAGTGCAATGTAGAACTTGGAAAAAGACAGACGCTATTGGGGTTTTAAATTTGTTTTTGAAGGAATGAAATAAGTACTAGAGACTATGGCTTTAATTACTGTCTTGAAAACATTTCTTTTTGTTTTGGTAGCTGCTGGGCCAATATTTCTAAAACCCAATCAAAAGTATAAAGAATCCTAAGTGAAGGTACATTGTAACTCAAAGTAAAGGTACAGATTTAATATGTCTCTTGGAAACCATAGAAGAGAAATTTGGGTGAATTTGCATGAATCTAAGTACTTAAACACCCCTAACCTGCCTCCCCTGCCAGTAGAAGCAGCATTAATTCTTTTCCCACCTGACCACCGTGTAATGACTTCAACTCAGGTATTAACCTTATAAAGGACATAGTTCTTTTTCTTTTTTACTTTACTTTAATTTTAATTTTATTTTAAAAATTTATTTATTTTTATTGTCATTCTATCACACTTGTCCCATTTTCCCCCCAGTTGCTCTCCACTGCCCCACCCAAAACCTACACCCACAGTCAATCCCCACCCTGTGGTCCATGTCCATGGGTCTTTCATACATGTTCCTTAACTAGGCCCTTCCCCTCACTCCCCTCCCCTCTTGTCACTGTCAATTTTTCCTTGTTTCCATGCATTCGGTTCTGTTTTTCTCATTTGTTTCTTTTGTTCATTAGGTTCCTGTGTTAGGTGAGATCATATAGTCTTTGTCTTTTGCCGTCTGGCTTATTTCATTTAGTGTAATACTCTACAATTCCATCCATGTCACTTTGAAAGGTAGGTGTTCCTTCTTTCTTTCTGCTATGTAGTATTCCACTGTGTAAATCTATCACAGTTTTTTGAGCCACTCGTTTACTGATAAATACTTAGGCTGTTTTTAGCACTTGGCTATTGTAAATAACATTACTATAAACATTGGGGTGCATAGGTTCTTTTGAATTGGTGTTTCAGGATCTTTGGGTATAATCCCAAAAGGGGGACCACTAGATCAAAAGGTAGTTACATTTTTCATTTTTTGAGGAAACTCCATACAGTTTTCCACAGTGGCTGCACCAGCCTGCATTCCCACCAACAGTGTCCTAGGGTTCCCTTTTCTCCACATCCTCCCCAGCACTTGTTTTTGCTTGATTTATTAATGACAGCCAATCTGACCAGTGGGAGATGGTATCTCATTGTGGTTTTAATTTGCATCTCTCTGATGGTTAAGCAATGTTGAGCATTCTTTTATATGCATATGCATATGGACCTTTTATATGTCCTCCTCAGGGAAGTGTCTGTTTAGATCCTTTGCTCATTTTTAAAATTGGACTTGTCTTCCTGATGTTGTATCTTATGAGTTCTTTATATATTTTGGAGATCAAACCCTTATCTGAGGTATCATTGGCAAATATATTTTCCCATACTGTTGTTTGTCCATTTTTCCCAGGTTGTCAAATTTCTTGTCATATAGTTGTAATTCATTATAATTTCTTACAATCCATTGTATTCCTGTGGTATCAGTTGTGATTTTTCCTCTTTTGTTTCTGGTTTTAATTTTTTTGAGTACTCTATCTCTTTCTTATTTTATTTTATATCATTTTATTATATTAGTTATTATTTGATAAGTCCAGTTAAAGACTTACTGATTTTCTTTATCTTTTCAAAGTACCAGCTCCTGGATCCATCAATCCTTTCAAGTGTTTTTTTAGTCTCTATGTCATTTATTTGCTCTGATCTTGATTATTCCTTTCTTCTACTAGCTCTGGGCTTTGTTTACTGTTGTTTCCCTAGTTCTTGTAGATGGATGGTTAGGTTGTTTATTTAAAATTTTATATATTTTTAGGGGGTCCTGTATTGCTATGAACGTTCCTCTCAGGCCCATCTTCGCTATGTCCCATAGGTTTTGGACTGTTGTGTGTTCATTTTTATCTGTCTTCAGAAACTTTATGATTTTTCCCTTGATCTAATTGTTAACCCATCTACTATTTAATAACATGCTATTCAGTTTTCAAAAATTTGAATGCTTTTTAGTTTTTTCCTTGAATTTGGTTTCTAGTTTCAAGCTGCTGGTTTCTAAGAAGATGTTTGATATGATTTCAATTTTCTTGAACTTGTTGAAGCTTGTTTTGCATCCTACCATCTGATCTATCTTTGTAAATGTTCCATGTGAATTTGAAAAGAATGTGTACTTTGCATCTTTGGAGTGAGAGGTTCTGTATATATCAATTAAATGCATTTGATGTACAGTGTTGTCAAGGCCACAGTATTCTGTTGTTTCTTTGCTTGAAAGCTCTATTTGCTGTTGACAATGGGACGTTAAAACCCTATACTATGAGCGGGTTGCTGTTGGTATCTTTGTTAAAGTCCTCCAAGATTTTACTTACAGATTTGGATACTCCTGTGTTGGATCATACTTTGGTCAGTTATTCCCTCGGGCTAGCTGACTTAGAGTCACTCTACCTACCACATCATTTATGCTGTTGAACAGGCATTGCCAGAACAAAACCAAACAGCCCAGTAAAGAAACCCACACCTAAAAAAATAACCCTCACCCACAAACACGGTATCAACAGCAAATGAGCCATTATTAATAAAGGGGTAGAGCTGAAGACTATTATAACAAAGAAAAAACAAATATGAGATAACTAATTGAAAGGAAAATGACTTTTGAGAAGGCAGAGAGAGAAGCAATAATAATGGCAGTGAATAGGGACAAGGTTATGAGAGAAAGAAAAATTTACATCATAAGTAAGAAAGGGAGGGAAAAAGGCATGATGAAGTAAGAGAAAGGAATAGGTATCTGCTGTTGCTTGTACCTGGGGGTTCTAGGACTGGCCCACCCACCAGCATGGCTGTGGATACACTATCAGCTGGGGCAATGGAAGTGACTGGACTATGTATCTCTCATCATTCACAAAGCTAGCCCAGGATTTTTCACATGGAGGTTTCAGAATTTCAAGAAATAGAAGAGTAGGAGCTGTGAAAATTCTTGAGGCTTGTGTTCAGAGCTCAAAGTTGTAACACTTTTGTCACATTCTACTTGATAGCAAGCATAATAAGGATAACAGATTCAAGAGATGGGAAAATAGATTACACTCATTGATGGCAGGAGCTTCAATATGTCAGAGACAATTTTAACAACACACAACAAACTTCCCATGGCATTTATTCTTGCTACATTGATCGATACCTCTTCCTCAACCAACAAGTATGACTCCATGGAAAGTTTTCTATTATCAGCTAAGGAGGAAAAGAAACCCAAAAAACAGAAACAAAACTAAACCTGTTTAGTTCTATCTCTTAAAACTTCTTTGGCACTAAGAAATGTTGTTTGACAATGTAGATACCTTGTTAAATCAAGTAGAGTTCCGTTAACTTGTTTTCTTCCCACAGTGAAACAGTGTGGTAGAGCTCACTGGGCTACAAGGAAGAAGGTGTCTTTTCTTTTGGAGTAGCAGTCATCTCTCACTCAAGGTGACACTTTATAGGGGAAAGTCAGCTTAATGTAAGGACTTAGTTTGTATAACCAGATTGAATGCAAGGAACATCAGACCCTGGGCTAAGAAAAGGTACAGAGAGGAATCTTGGAGAGCCTGCCTAAAGGTGTACTTAGCTTAAGTTGGAGGTTCTTCCATGATTGGCTTTGAGAAGAGATAAAACTCAGTATAAATGATCAAGTCAAGGTAACTGTATGCATTGAATAGTAAAACTATAACCTCATGCTACTACCTTCATACAGATGTTTGTTGTCTATCATAGTTCTGGAAATGTGTGCATGTATTCAGTGGTTGGCATATAAAACTGCTGAAAGAAGCCTAGGATCTTGCAGTGGATAAAACAGACCAAGCCCCTCAGTCATGGAGTTTACATTTTGGTTACTATAATGGATGTCGTAGAAGTGAAAGATATGGTTCATGCCTTCAAGAAGCTTATTTTCTTAGGGGAGGGACAGGAGAGGCAAGAATAATATAGCCAACCAAAATAAAATACAAGGTCAGACTAAATTGAATGATTCAGATGACAGGAGGGAAAAAAAAGGAACAAAGGCTTATTTTTCCAGGAAGAAGGTTATGGAAAAGTTAGAAAGAAAGCTTGTACAGGGCACATGAGCTAGTTCTAGACCTGCCCCAGTCAACTGGGCCTTGGCTTTCATATTCACCATAGAAGTTCTCCGTATATTGAGGCAGACTTTTTCAAAGAGGAAATTTAAGTTCTTTGTCTATAAATTAAGTATACCATCAGCATGTTCTACATAGATGTTCTGATTAAGTATGTCTCTGGGGCATGAGTGATAGTGTAGAGGCTTTGTCTGATGTGGAGATCATGCCTGGAGTCAACTTGGCAGGCTGGTCAAGGTCTGCCAGGTAAAAAGAACTAACAAGGCTAAGCATTCTATCCACATTCCATAGGTGAACATAGGGGAGAGATAAAGTTCAAAGTAGACAGTAAAGTTGTAAGAGGCTATGAGGTTATCAACTGGCTACCCAGGTAGGCTCTAGCATTCAGGAGGTCAAAGAAATTGTGGGAACATCTCAAGGAGGCAGAATGTATGAAAATTGAGGTGATGTCCTTGGATGAATTTATTTATTTTTATCTATTTATTGTTTCAGCTACTCAAAATGTACTGGGCATTATGCTTACTACTGTGAACACAGCTTTGAGTCACAGTGCCTGCTACACCCTCTCTATTGGGGGCAAGTGAAGAGGAACAGGGACATTCCTCTGCACCTGGAAAGTCACCTGCAATGGGTGCATGTCAGGTTAGGAGCACACTGGAGGGGCTTTCGTGCCTCTGCTGCTTGGGTGGGCAAGGAGGCACAGGTGTGAGCATTTGTCAACAGAGGCACCCATGTGGCCCCCAGGTGTTCACACTCCCGCTTAAGGTCGGGGCCAAGGAAAGGCCTTTTGAGATTTTCTTGTTGTAAGTAATTAATATATAGTTCAAGTTAAACGCCAAGAGCATGAAAAGACCTTGCAGGTGCTAAGTGTTATTATAACATTAAAATAATGAGGGCCTTGCTCATCTTGCTCTGACTAGCTTAGTGATTATTCGCAGCACTCCCTGAAGATTAGGATCACCTAGGGAACATTGAAAAAATGCCAGTGCCCAGGCCTCATCTCTAGAGACCGGATTTAATTGATTTACAGTGATGCCTGAGCAGAGGGGAAAGCACAACAAGTCTCAAGGTGATTCTGCTATACAGCCAGGTTGACATTCCATTGCCAGCAGATCAAAGCACTCTTCTCTTTTGTCCTCATTTGAACAGTTTTCTGAGACTCAGCCTAATTCCTGTCTCCTCTGTGAAGTCTTCCCTGCTTTGTCCAGCGTGCATGTGAACTCCTGAACTTTGTCATCTGTAATACCCAAGCGCTTCCTGACCAATACACTAAACTACTTAAAAGAGCAGACGCTGTGCCTTTTATTGCTTACATCCTGGAAACTTGACTCTCGGATTCGGCTTTAATTATCCAGACTGTGAATCAGAAGTATAATTGTTATTAATGCCTGCTGATGTTTTATAGAGAAATTGGACTAGTTCATAGAATATTAATGCTTCAAAGGAACTTAACGAACTCTAATCAGATACCTCTCACTTCTTAAATGAAAATATTCAAAGGCAAAGTCACCGCTCTCAGTGCATGTCATCTGTGGCGGGCCTAGAACTTTCTGAGCCCAGTCCAGCCTCAGAGGCTCTCTGGCTGTACCTCCTGGCATTGAAAAGAAGAGCCTGGTAAACATTTATACTTTTCCTAGAGTCCTAACAATGACAAAAACAGAGTGGGAATTAGGCTTCTTAGACTCAAGATTTAAGTCAAATGGGTACTCAACTCCCTAGAAATGAGGGTAAAATGTAGAAGCTGATGTTTAGGTTATGCAGTTTTCAACCACAAGTAATTTTGCCTCCAAAAGGGCATTTGGCTGTCTACAGACTTTTTTTTTTGACAAATCTGGGATGGGTATTACCTGCATCTAGTAACCACTAGAGGTTAGAGGTCAGGGATCCTACATGACATCCTACAATGCACAGGGCCTACAACAAAGAATTATCCAAGCCCAAATGTCAGTAGTGCCAAAGGCTGAAAAACCCTGTAGTTGATGTTCTTGTTAACTCAGGAGGGAGGAAGTCCAAGAACAAAGGCCAAAGAATAGCTATTCACAAAGGATGTTCCTCCAGAAAGAATGGCTAAAAACCTTCTGTGAGTGATAAGGTGGTGAGATGCCTGATAACATGCTTGAGAAGAGAGTCATCGCAGGATAAGACGGAGGTCTTGATGTGTGTGCTGAGGTGTATGTAATGTTAAATTAGTATTCTGACTAGGAGACTCTATGTTTGTCATTCAGCTTCATGCATTGTCTTGCTTGCATTCAAAGGTCCTCTGAAGATAACTTGTCATTAAAAATATATATATTTATTATTTCCAGAGAGAGGGGAAGAAAGAAAGGCAGAGAGGGAAAGAGACATCAATGTATGGTTGCCTTTCACCTGTCTCCAGCTAAGAACCTGGCTGGAGACCTGGCTTACAACCTGGTTATGTGCCCTGGCTGGGGAATCAAACCCGAGACCTTTGGGTTCACAGTCTGGTGCCTATCCACTGAGCCATCAGCCAGGGCAACTTGTAATTTTTTTGAGCCTGAGTGCCATGCATGTGGTCTGAAGTCCCAGCACTATGTGTTGAATGTTTGTGTCTTCCCCAAATTCAAATGTTGAACCTCTAACTCCCATGTGACTGTATTTGGAGATGAGGTCTTAACAGAAGTATTAAGGTTAAATGAGTTTATCAGAGTGGGGCCCTGACACTATAGGATTAGCATCCTTATAGGAAAAGACTCCCTCTTTCCTCTCTCTCTCTTCCCCACCCCCCTTCCTCAGAGGAAAGTCCCTATGAGGGTGCAGTGAGAAGATTTGCTTTCTTCAAGATAGGAAGAGAGGCTTTATCAGAAACTGATAAATGCTGCCAGACCTTGATTTGGGACTTTCAGACTCCAGAACTGAAAGACATTTCTGCTATTCAAGCCCCTCCAGCCCACGTTTTGTTACGGCAGCCTGAGCAAATCAACATACCCAGAAAGCTTGAACAAGGAAAAAAAAAGAAGAGGGAGTAATAAAGATTTCCAAGATGACAGGAAACTTCCCAGGGTAAAGAGCAAGAGAGTGAAGCTCAGGGCTTCCTCCACTGAAGACTACCCATTCGGGATGCCCTGCCCCCGCCCCAGTGCTGCCTCCTAACCACTTTTTCTGCCCTGACAACCAGCTCCAGCCAACTGTGGTCTTTGGAAGCTTGTCCTCTCGGTTGCTGGAGACTGTTTTCACCAGAAACAAAACATGCTATATAATATAATTAGGAGATTAAATAACAGGGTAAACAATATTTTGATAGCATAAGGATTATGTATCAGGGACCAACCATTAATAGTGTAAACTTGTTTCCTTAAAGCCTTTAGTTTAGTGCCTTTGAAAACTGGGCTTGCTGAAGCATTAGAGTGCTTGTTAAAAATTCAGGTAGCTGGGCCCGTCACCATCAGTTCTGACTGAGTGGGTTTGAAGTGAGGGTCCAGCATCTGTGTATGAAACCATGGGCATTTCTGAAACATGTGATTTACTGATCACAGTAAGAAACACTGTATCCATACTTTACTATGAACTTCCCAAGGGCTGGGGATATGGGGACTTGGAAGAGGGAAAGATGAGCGGGTGGGAGAGGAGGAGAAAAGGGGGCTGGGAAATAAAAAGTGAGGACAATTGAGATATAACCCAGATATAAAGAAGGAGTAAGGCCAGCCGTGGGGCAGAACTGCATGTTAGGACAAATCTCAGGGAGAAGAGATGGAGTCTGTAAGAACCATGTAGCAAGAAAGTCCAGTTTATTTGGTCCTGTCATAACTTGCTCCTGAACTCTGGCCTTGGTATTGGCAATTGCTGTCCTTGCATTTAGTTTGCTCTGTCCCTTGGTTTAAAACTTGAGATCAGCTAGGAACCCTTTAGGGAACCTCTCCTAGGTTCAGTATGGGGATTAAAAGAAAAAAAATTTCAGGATATTTTGCTGCAATACATTGGCAGATACATCCTCAGGCATATCTCAAAGGATATCCTATGGGCTCACCTTATAGATATCTGTTAACTAGACTGTACCGAGAGAATGAACTTCTTAGGGAAGACATTATATACCCATATATTCTGTGCCCCTAATGTTTATTTAACCTAGGTGAAATCAGGTTTAAACAAATGCCAGTTACAGAAGGGTATAGCAGGTTTAGTTCTGACAGAGCTATGGAGTTCTGAAGCCAAGGAACCTCAGGGATGGTGATGATGAAACAGGGGGAAGGGTTGTGGATTGTGTATGTGTGCTGGGTTTTTATTGTCAAGTTTGTTTCACCAGAAACTAGGTTTCTCAGGTTCTTGGGGCAATGCCTGAGAGTTTTCTGGTTTGGGTTGTCTGAGGTGAAGTTGTACGAGATGTGGGAGGTGGGTGTGGAGCAGAAGATGACCATGCTTGTCAATAAGAAGTGGTGAGAGAGACACAAAGGTGCATTTGGGTTTCACTTTGGTCTTGATCTTTTTGACAGGTGACCTTGCTGACCAATAGCATCCACAGCCTGCCACCTGACCCTTCCCTGCAAACTCATAGAGGCAGTAGTAACAAAGAACCAACAACCTTCTAGCGATGTCTGCTCCCCTTTTCACAATCAGACTACAGTGGCTAAGTGCTCCTAATTCCCAGGTATTCCTGCAAGCTCCAATTTATTGAGTTACACTGTGGCTCGTTAAATGATCTTTTGCAGATTTGTCCACTTCAAACCCTTACCTCCCTGAGGTACATAACATCTAGTTCTTATAATAAATTCCTTATTTCACGATACTTGTGATAATTCTGCTTCCCTGACTAAATCTTGATTAAAACAACCCCATGTCACTTTGTTTCTCTAATCCTACCCAAGTGCACCAGCCTCATAGGCCTTCAGAACACGAAGACCAGTGAGGAAGCAACAATTCTCCATATATTCTAGTGAGAGCTCTTTCCCTAATTGTTAGCGTAGAGCTCCAAGAACAATCTTTTAGCATGTGTGAGAAAAATGATGGAATGAGTAGAACTATCGCTTTGCAATGTAAGAAATGAGAGGCGTCCTCAGGTTATAAGCAACTTTGATAGCAATACATGGCCCTCAGGGATAATTGTAAAAGCTGTCACTGACCCTAAGCATGGATGTAAGCTTGGAGGGCCGAGTGAGGGAGCCAAGGGCCAAGCAAGCAGATATGGTCCAGCAAAGCCACCCGCACGGAGAAAATTGCTTTAGAAGGTTATCACAAACCCAGAAGTCATACAAGTGTGAAAGTGGCAACTTAGAAGATTGAAGATGCTCCAAAGCCAAATGGAGATGCTCTGCAGCGCAGATCATACATTATTCACCTTTTTACTTGGAGATTTCAAGTGAACCTACTCCCGGCCAGAGGAGACCATGAGAAATCTACCTCTGGGTCAATATGACCAGTGGTTGCAGTTCTGCGACACTCTCAGAAGTAGTGCCAAGCAAACTGCTTTGATTCCTGGTCTGTGGAGCTGGGGTGATGGAGCACCCTTCCCCGGTAGAAGTAGATGAGCAAAGAGAGTAGGGATGTCAAATAGTTATTAAAATCATCTTTTTTTGTTTAAGAAAGCTGTTCGTTTTCTTTTCTTTTCCTTTTATTTCACAGGAAATGTTCTATGTGAGGATTTCTAATCGTACAGAGGCTAGACTAAGGAGAAAATGAAATTTTCCAACTGTAGACCACTGGATGGCTGGGGCCCTGGTCCCTTTCTGGAGTTCAGCAGTGGTGGTACCAGCTGCTCCTCGGAGCACGGGGGGGCAACCTGGCTGGTGGGCAGCTGGGCTGGTGGGCAATTGGGTTGCAGGAAGCTGTGGGCTCTGCAAGGGGCAGTGAGAGCTCTGCTCCCCCTCACCTGCTGTGACCCTCACGACTCTCCTTTCTACCCCTCTTGCGAATCTCTCTCCTGAGGGAGCAGTCTCTTTGTTCCCTGAGCAAACGGAAAAATCACCATCAGTTCAAAGGCTTGGAGGGATTAGCCAGAGGCCTGAAATTCCGTGCTCACCCCCGCCTGCCTCTACAGAAGAGTCCACCTTGCTGCTTCGTTCTATTATCCCCAGTCCCAAACATGTCCTCCATGGTCACCCCAAAAGGGACAGTCCAATGACGGCAGCGGCTGGGTGAGCCTCACTCCAGGAGGGATACCTTCCTCTGTGACAATCACACTTTCCTCTCCGGGGACTTATAAGTGTTATGCTATTTTCTGCTTTAGATACACATAAATACAGGGAGGGAAAACCTTGATCCCCTTAAACCATCAACTGAGTCACATTTTACCCAGGAGATTGAAGTTGCCAGGCCTTATTAAGATGCTAATGGACTTTCCCAGGTGCAAAGGCAGGGGCTCCCACATAGGTTCTGCAGGTGCTCCTGCTGCTGTGGTCAGTACATAGCTTTGTTCCTACCTTATCATGTCTTCCTCTCTAGCCTTTTCAATTTATTTTGCAGACTAAGGGATTTTTCTTTTTATCAGATATTCTAGTGTCACCACCAGCACAGGCCACCAGCCCACCAACATCCCAGATGGTCCCATAGAATTTGTGGAGGCACGAAACCTGGAAGGCGAGCAGAGTTGGTCTCTGGTACATGCCCATCTGAGCTTACGGAGGCTCAGAGGAAGTATCTTTGCAGACAATGGAACCAGTAAAGACAAAAATAGGAGTGGTGAACACTAAAAAGGGGAACCTGAGCAAGATGCCAAAACTGAGTCTCCAGAAAAGAGTAGGAATGGGAGCTCCGTCAGGGTCACACCCCAGTTAGCATAGTGGAAGAGCCCCATCCAAAGCCCAACGAGAACTGGCATATTTGGAGTTGCTAAGGTCAGAAGTAGACTGGAGCTACAAGGGGGAAGTTATGGGCATTAGTGCTGGTAGTCTCCTGAAATAGTTCTCTTGACAACTCTTTCCTGGGACAGGACTCTGGAGAGCTTGAGTTCTCTGTTACCTCAAAGATGCATCTCTATCCGTCTTGAAGGGTCAGTGCTCAGACTTCTTCACAATTTTTCTTTTATTGGTTTTATTGTTGTTGGGTGGTTGTTCCCTGTTCTCATTGTTTTCCCTCTCCAAGCTAAACCCTAAGTACTAAGATGAATACTGAGACTGGAGTACTCAGCCTTTCCTTTGCTTCACACAGCCCCATTCTTCTTGGATGATTTTCACTTTTTCTGCCATTTTTACAGTAATAACCTTGGGCCTCTCGCTTAGTGTTGGGTACTCACCAGTCCAAGCTTCAGGGTGGACTAACTCACCAAAGAATGTTAAGGGAAGGTAATGAGTTGTTATTGTCCTTTTATTTGCATTATAATAGAGAAATGACTCTCCTTAAAATAGCTTTTAATGAAGTAGGGAAGAACCTCCCTATTTTGCCACCTCTTAAATACTGTCCCATGGGTGTTACCTATTTTACCTAGTGGCCCTGCAACAGTAATGAGGTAAAGGACAGAGCAGCACTCAGAATAAAGAACTTCACCCAGGACAGTGGAATTAGGCTGTTGGCAACTCCCAGATCTGTTTGCAGACAGTGCTGAAAGTTAAGATTAGCCTCGCTGCAGGATTGGATACAGCCTTTTGCTTGCTTTGCCAAATATGGGGTAAAATGCTTTTGGCTGTTATAAACTCCAGCTTCAATGGAGACAGAAGAAGCCTCCTTCTCTGAGCTCCTGGGGCCTAGCAGTCAGGGTTTGGCTTAGAAAGAGATTCGGTATCTTTTTAACATAGTTTTGATGTCAACCCCAATGCCACATGGGAAGGTATCTTATGTTCAAGGGGCAGCCACAAACGGAGAACAGCAATCTGTGTGTTTTCTATTTTTTTGGTCCCTGAGATAATTTTGAAGGAGGAAACTCAGCCCTCCACTTTTCAATTTCTGTATTCCTTTGTCTATGCCCACATATCATTTTCATGGCCTTGTGGTCTTAGGCAATCTGATAATCAAACCTACATTAAGTGTTCTGAACGGAGTATGCTATTCCTTGAAAGGCTGTTTAGATTTTAAAGGAGGTTACAGGAAGAGAGCAATGCTTAAAACATTTTTTGTCTTAACATTCAAAAACATTCTTTGACCCAAATAGAATGTATCAGTTTTCATAAACCAAGAAAACTTAGACTTCTGTAAAAATTCAGCCGTCTCTTGGCTGGAACATTAGTTCACTGTGGCTTCAATTCATTTGTTGGTATTATTAATAACATAATGACTTCTGTGGATTTTCTTTATTTTAATATAGAGGATCATAGAGTTTTGGTGGGAAGCTGGGATGGAAAGAGGGAGAGGGCATGGAACAGAAAAGCAAACTACTGAGAGGCACTAAAGATGAGGATATTTACATGGTCATCGGTCAGCACTGCTGATTTCCCCTAACACCTTGAGTCTTCATTCCTTTCCAGAAATCTATGCTGTTTAAAAGATAAACTTACAAAGATAACTAACATGACACTCTATAAAGTATGATAACTTTGTTGGGAGATTAATAATAGTATTTGTGTCAATATCATAAAGAAGATCAGTTTTACCTACTTGTGATGCAGAATATTGGTGGGACACATGGGCCCTGGTTGAAATATGCATTATGTTAAATATTAAAAAGCAAAAGCATTTCTCTCTACTGCAAACATTTATTCCTGGCACTGAGAAGTCTGTTGAGAAAGTCTTTTCTGTCAATAAAACATATCATAATGGTGGTTGACGTTTTGAGCTGGAAGACAGAACTCCAGAAATGTGTGTGGCATTGGAGATAAACACATGAATACTAAGAATGTGGCTTTTTTTGCTCAATCGGACTTAGAAAAGCTTGATTCGTACACCTACAAATATTTGAATTTTTAAGGCGATCCTGTGCTAAAGCAGCAAAGTTGTAATGATGTCCTGTGTTAAAATAAAATGAGTCATTTAAAAAATATAAATTGGTTTATTTAAAAGTCAGTATTTTTATTTTTTGAATTACATGTTTAGCTCCAGCAGGCAGTCTATTAATAATTTATACTCCTATCAGTGGGGTGTGAGAGTTCCAGTTTTAGCCATTCTGTGCTGTATCTTATTTTGATTTTAATTTGCATCACCATGATATCTAATGAAGTTGTGCTAATTTGTCATTTGAATTTAAAGAAACTCCTTTTCAAATCTTTGGCTCTTTTTCCTCCTATCATTTGTATTGATTCAAAGGAGTTCTTTATATATACGTATGCTGGCCATGAGTGTTTTTTTGATTCATGTGTTGCAGATATTTTCGAACTCTCTGTGGCTTTCCCTTGAACTCTTATTGGCTTCTTATCCCAAACAGAGATTCTTAAGGTTAATAAAGCCCAATATATTGGCATACTTCTGCATTTAGCATTCTCTGTATAAGCAATCTTTGACTACTTCAAAGTCATAAAGACAAAGTTCTGTTGTACTTTCCTAGGCTTCTGATTACTTTTTAACTTTCCATTTTGTGTGGCCTAAGTCTGTCTGAAAGGGAGAATTCAGAGGAGCATGAGTTTTCTCACATCTCTAATACAATCTCTTCCATTCTAGCAGGCCACCAGGTGTGCAGTTACCTGGTTCCCAGTTGTGATCTTCTGAATAGGTAAAGCTGTCCTGGATGGTCCTCATTTTCTCCTGTTCTCTCAGTCTGCCAACGCTCCTGGGAAAAGAGCGGCTACAGATCAGCTCATCTCTAGTTCTCATTCTCTGCAATGCTGGTTCACCTAATCTTCATTGAATCAGCACTTTTCTGGATGGCTTTAAGTATGTGCTTGGACTATTTTATAGGCTTTTAAAGTTATTCCTGGAGAAACTATGCAAACTACTCCACCCTGCTTAGAAGAAGTCTGCCCACTTGCTCTTAACCGAGCACTTTTATTTATGTTGCTCATTAAGCAAATATTAGCATCTCACCTTCTTTCAGTCCTTACCTCCCTCTTCTATTGTTTTATGATTTTCCTTTGAGTATATAAGCAATCATTCTGGGAAACCCTCTCATAAACCTTTTCTGAACATTTAAACATTTATTTTTTTATACGTAATCTCACTCTTGGGTTTCTTGATCTACTCTTTAAATTATAATTTCACTTATGTGAGTAAGCTGCCTGAATGCCAAAATACGCTGAACACATTTGGGATATATTTTTAAAGAAATACATTTTACAACATCTACCATGGCTCTGGTAAGGAGTGCATTCTTGATTCATTTGTTTAAAAAAAAAAAAAAAAGGAATTTTTGTATATCTGTGATCTTCTGGATCTGATACTCTTTTCTTCATCTGTAAGTGGAAAAGCAAGTTAAGGATGAAACTTTCCCCCTTAAGGAAGTGAGTTTAGAATGAAAAATAAGATGAATGCAAGAGAATGTGAAGATTTGTGTGTGTATGTGCCTATGTGTTAGAAATAAGTGAGAAGAGACTTTATTATTTATGACCTCTGTGATTTTTTGTCATACTTGGTCTGGTTTTACTGAATTCAGAATGACCTTGAATGACCCTTCTACTTTGGACTACAGTAGGTTTTTCTTTTTTCCCCCTCTACAATGAAGTACAAGCCCAGGAAAGGCCTTCAATATAGTTTAACACCCAGTTTACAGATTATCAAGCTTAATGAGCAAATGTTACTTTCCCAAGACATATAGTACATTCATAGTAATTCAGATAAGATGCACATTCTTCTATGCATTTCTCTTATATTTGGCATTTTCAAACTAAGCATTCTTGGTTGTATTTTAAGTGATCCCCCCAAATCTTACAGGTAAAAAAACCTTCATAGTGATGCAGAAGCACAAACTTGAATCTTACACCTCTCTGTCTGTGCTGGGAGTAAGATTCAAATTTGAATCTTACATCTCTATCCCATTCCAAGCGCTGTTTCTCAGACAGACTCTTCTTTTTTTACTTGTGTTTGCTTATCCACAAGTTACTGTTAGGTACATAAGTTAGTGTGAGTATGTGCACAATAATCTCTACTACACTGAAAGTAGTTTAATGATTTATATTATAAGTGAAGAGAAAGATACGCAAAAAGCAATGACTTTTTAGAAAAGAATAATTAGAATAAATTTAAGAGTGGAATGTGGAACCATTAAGGACCTAAAGAGTGTAGTGCTAAATAGTCAATTACAGGATGCATAATATTAAAGAAGAAATTATGTGCTATGTTGATGTTCTAGAATTTGGATTTTTGTATTCTTTCCGATTAGAAATGATCAATGCTACTGGTTAACTTCTGTTGTTTTTCTGGATGTCTATTTCTCCCCAAAGACTGTGAGCTCTTGAAGATCATCACATTGTATGTTCTCCACACTCTCCTGCCCTTGGTGCTAAGTTTAAGTTCACAATAGGATATTTGTTTACCTTTGTTGCCCAAGAAAATCCTTAGTGATGTTCACAATATTTCTGTCCCTCTGTCTTTGAGGCACATGGGGAAATTAAACTTATGGGGCCCATAAGTCCAGGTCAGGTGGTTTAATGAGCAATAGGGCCCACCAGAGTCCATAGACTTTGCCAGAACTGCAGTGAATGTCAACACACACTGTTTCATCAGTTTGGGGCCTCTCAGGCCACCCTGGGGCATGAGTAATGTGAACAAGAAATCAATCTTTGCTGCTCTCAGACACTGAGATTTTGGGGGTGTTGGTTACCATAGCACTACTCATTCATCCTGACCAGCTGTCCGATTCCTTCCGAGATTTCAGTTGCCAGAGTGCTCCAGAAAAAAAAAAAAAACAAAAAAACTGAACACGCAAGGATAACCACATCATTGGTTCATTTTCCTGGCTCTGGCTATACAGGCAGCTTGATTCTGTGGTACCTTTCTTATCTGCCTGAAGGTAGCAGGGATGGGGTTCCATCAGCTGCACATGTGCTTAGGTGGATGTGGGGTCATGAACATCTGGGGAATAAGGACGCTTCATCACTGTCTCCAGGGCTGTGTGCCTTAAGATACCTGAGGATCCTTACCATGGCCTTGGGTACATATATTATTAGTGATAGAACACTGGCTTAAGAATTCTATACAGGAATATGTGTTTTAGTGTAATCTCAATGCATCAGGTATGCTTACCAGAGACTATGAACTTTATATGTCTCCTCTGGGCATTCTAAAAATACCTTCCTTAACTGCATCCAGTGTTTCCATATTTCATGGAATGAGTAGGTTTTCAACAAAAGAAATAATTTTTCATGCTGCACATCATGATGAGTATGTTGGTCCCATCTTCTCTTGCCATTTCTTCTATTGTGTTTAAACATTTCTATGCTTTGCAACACCTTTACTTTTTCAGTTATTTCCAGCTTGGTACCAGGGGGTGTCTTGGACTCTGTTCAAGCCTGAAGATTTCCTGATTATCATGGCTTTTTAGATTGAGACTACCTAGTAGGGGCATTGTAGAAGATTCCCCACAGAAATGCTGGTGATGAGCCTGTGGAGGTCTAGAAGGTCTCTTCTGGAGCCATTCCTGGGAGTTCCCAGGTAAGTAAGTGACAACCTATTGAAGGAATACAGGCAACTCCAGAGAGAAAACAGGTAACATGACCATCTTGCATAGGAGAGAAGGAAGTATGTCATTTTTCAGAGTCCTGTTGGCAGTTGTCACTTTTCTTGGTTAAAGTAGTGAATATCTGAGGCCACCCAAGAAAAATAAATTATACACTGGCTGCTTGGCAGATATTCATTTTTGTTGTTGTGTTTTATATATATGTATATATACAGCATTGTGAGACCCTTTGGAGAGCATATAAGAACCATCTTAATATGAGAAACTTACATTATGTTTAAAGAAAAGAATTCACAGTACTAAATAATTATGATATAATAACATAATGCATCATTGATTGATTGATCCACTCATTCAACTATTTTTTAATTTACCCATTAAGCAATAAACATGAAGACCAAGAGAGGGTATTTGAAGTTCTTAGAAAACAGGTAATTGATAATAATAATAGTAATTCCTAAGGCTAACATTTATCAGGAACTTGAATGTGAAAGATAACTCTGCTCAGAATATTTTATAAGAATTAATTCCTTGAATTCTTAGTGCCTCAGTTTCCTCTTCCTATTAGGAAGGAAACATTTGAAGCCAGAAAGGCCTGGTGGATTATCCAAAGTCAACGCTGAGGGTGGTGGTAGAACTGTGAGGTGGATCCAGACTATCTTGTCCCTCAGCTTGCGCCCTAAACATCAACGCTGTGCTGCTAGTCCTTGTCCTCTACATGGCGTATCATTGAGAAAATGAGAGGAGCCATATAATTGCTCATGCCTGCTTAGAGTTTGGGGAAAGTTTTGGTGGAAGAGAAGAGCTTGGCTTCTTCAAAACTTCTCACTTTGATTCGTGTCTTGGCTATTGCCATGAGGAGCTCAGAAGGTATAATTTTCCTCACACTTTTGAGTCTACGAAACTATATAAAGTCAGCTAAGACTCTTGGCAGAAAGGAATTGGGAGTCCTGCCACTTCCCTTTGAGTTCATAGTTATTAAATTATGTTTCATGGTGTAGGTTGGCCTTGATTATAGGTAAAGGAAAGAAGACACATAAGGTCTCAAGATAGAAAATTTATCAGAGCTGAGGAAGCAGGGGTGGTGGTGGCAAGATACTGGATTTTTGATGTAATAAAGAGCAAGACTAATCATCGTTGAGAGGTGATGGTTCTAGGCTTTCCTTCTGACCATTCTGGTCTGGGTTCACGTGGAGAAAATATGCATGTCAACAGAATGTGTTATACCATTAAAATGCTGCAGCATTTGAGGTCTGGCAGGTGGCTGATAACCTGTATAGGTGGCACTGGTGATGTGGATATCAGTTCTAGATTCAGGCTGGTAGCTTTAGGTTCCCCAATCTGCCAGCATTTCTGGGGGACACCAGAGATTCGGCACTACTACTAGCCCCAGAACTTCTTCACCAGGGAGCTGTCCAAAGGCTCTTGAGAAAATTCAGTCTCCAACAAAGTGATCTCTAAATTATGTAACTTTTCATCTCTACTAATAAAAAGAAACAAAAAAGCGCCCATAACGAGTAAATATTATTTATTTATAAATGATAGAAGATACTATAATACCAATAAATATGAATGCTGGAAATATTCTCTAAACATAATTTTCAAATGATGCAAGATAAAATATTATAAAATGTCTCCCCAAATATGATGATATTATAGCTCTACTAGGCTAAGGTTAAAAATCCACATTGCAAGTGGGTCCAATTATGTAATTCATTGTTTTTGTTTCATAACATTTCTAACAAAGAGCTTATACAACAACTAGATATTTCAACTCTGCCATTTTTAAATTATTCATTAGCACTTGCATTGTTCCTATTAACTTCAACTAATTTTCTTCCAAATAACTTTGGAAGAAACATTTTAAGGTGGCTTGCCTTATGTGGAGGTAATGTACAAAGTAAAAATGGACAGCATTACTCACATATGCACTTAATTAGGCACAAATGAACTACAGCACATGGTGTTTCTTAGAAAGCAAATGGAAGAATGATTCTTCCACTGTTTACTCTGGCTTTGGGAACTTTCTGCTCTTTCCTAAAGATTCCTCTGTGTTGCCTGGGATATGAGATTCAGTGTAATACTTGTATGTTAAATATGCAATTATATTTCACACAAGGTTCAATGCAGGTAATTATATATAAAATATAGGTAAATTAATGTCTTAATATTGAGATAGACTTAAATAAAAATTCCAGTATTTCCTTCTGCATTTTACTAGATCAGATTGCACAGCTCCCTTTGAAGTCAGCTCCCCTTAAACTACTCTTTCATTTATGACACTGAAACAGAGATATTTCAAAAGAAGTATTTCTGTTGACATCACACTAGATCACTAGTTTGAGATACATAGATAACAATTGCATAACATATAGAATTACAATAGATTTTAAAAGTTCAAAAGAGATGAGCTTAATTTTAGCTAGAGGGACCACGAGTTAGCATTGAGATGGGATTTGAGCCTATCATTGGAAAATGGAAGGGCTATTGATAGAAGTGTAATTATTTCAGGTGAAGGACTTGAAATGCCTAAAGCAAGTATGTTAGAGGATGTAAGGAAGGTGGATTTAGGGAATGCAATCATGAATTTAGTTTTAGATATAATGAGCTTTCATTGTTGGTTAGATATATAGAAGTCAAGGTTTCTCAAGCAGATGGCTCTTTGTGGATGTTGTTTTGGGGCAATCTGGGGGCTAGAGATATTGATTTAAGAATCAACTTTATAAGAATGTTTTCTAAAGCCATAGAAGTGATTCATCAAGAGAGAGTGGTAAGAACATCTGCACTGCTTTAATGTACAATGTATATATGAATTAGGTCCCCTTTTGAAAGAAAGTTTGTTTTTTCCCTTTTTTTTTAAAATTTAATTTTATTGTTGTTGTGTTACATCCATTCTCTTTTTACTCCCCTCTGTTCCCTTCCCCCACCCCCACTTCCCCACAAAGTCAATCCCACTTGTTGTCTGTGCCCGTGGTTCTTCCATGCTAGTTCCTTGACTGAACTGCTCCCCTTCTTTGCCTCCTTCTCCCCACTCCCCGCTCCCCCGTCTCCTCTGCCCACTGAAGGTCTATTCATTGTATTCATGTATCTGGTTCTGTTTTACTTGTTTGTTTTGTTTATTATTGTCCTTAAATGGGTGAGATCATATGATATTTGTCTTTCACTGACTGGCTTATTTCACTAAGCATAATACTTTCTAGTTCCATCCATGTTCTTGCAAAGGTTAGGAGTTCCTTCTTTCTTTCTGCTGTGTAGTATTGCATTGTGTAAGTGTACCAAAGTTTTTTGATCCAGTCATCCACTGATGGGCACTTAGGCTGTTTCCAGTACTTGGCTATTATAAATAGTGCTGCTATGACCATAGGGGTACATAGGTTCTTATGAATTGATGTTTCAGGGTTCTTCAGATATGGTCCTAGTAGTGGAATTGCTGAATCAAAAGGCAGTTCCATTTTTAGTTTTTAAAGGAAATTCCATACTGTTTTCCATAGTGACTGCACCAGCCTGCATTCCCACCAACAGTGCACCAGGATACCCTTTTTCCCACATCCTCACCAACACTTGTTTGTTGATTTATTTTGATGACTGCCATTCTGACAGGTGTGAGGTGGTATCTTATTGTAGTTTTAATTTGCACCTTTCTGTTGGCTAGTGATGTTGAACATTCTTTCATATGCCTTTGGGCCCTTTGTATGTCTTCCTCAGAGAGTTGTCTGTTCAGGTCCTTTGCCCATTTTTTAATTGGGCTCTCTGTCTCCCTGGTGTTGAGTTGCATAAGTTCTTTATATATTTTGGAGATCAAACTCTTGTCTGAGGTATCATTGGCAAATATGTTTTTGATACAGTTGTTTCCCTTTTAATTTTGATGCTGTTTTCTTTAGCTGAACTGAAACTTTTCAATTTGATATAGTCCCATCTGTCTATTTGTTCCTTTATTTCCTTTGCTCTTGGAGAAGTATCAGTAAACATATTTTGGCATAGGATATTAAATATTTTACTGCCTATGTTTTTCTCCAGGACTTTTCTGGTGGTACTGCTTATATTTAAGTCCTTTATCCATCTTGAGTTTATTCTGGTGTGTGGTGTAAGTTGGTGGTTTATTTTTTTACATGTTGTTGTCCAGTTCTCCCAACACCACTTGTTGAAGAGACTGTCTTTATTCCATTTTATGTTCCTTTCCCTTTGTTGAATATTAATTGACCATAGAGTCCTGGGTTAATTTCTGGGCTCTCTGTTCTGTACCATTGATCTATATGTCTATTCTTATGCCAGTACCAGACTATTTCGATGACAGTAGCCCTGTAGTATAGTTTTATATCTGATGTTGTGATCTCTCCTACCTTGTTCTTCTCTCTCAAGATTGATGTGGCTATTCATGGGTGATTTTGACTCCATATAAATTTTTGAAGTATTTTTTCTATCTCTATGAAGTATGTCATTGGTATTTTAATTGGGATTCATTGAATCTATAGAGGCTCTGGTTAGTATGGACATTTTAATGATATTAATTCTTCTCATCCATGAACATGTTATATGTTTCCATTTCTTTGTATCTTCCTTAATTTCTTTCTTCAGTGTTCTGTGGTTTTCAGAGTACAGGTCTTTTATTTCCTTGGTTAAGTTTATTCCTAAGTACTTTATTTTTCTTGTTGCTATGGTAAATGGAATTTGTTTTCTAGCTTCTATCACTGATGTTTCATTATTAGTATACACAAATGCTTTTGATTTCTGAATATCCTGCTACTTTGCTAAATTTGCTTATTAGGTTGGGTAAGTTTTTGGTGGAGTCTATCGAGTTTTGTATGTACATTATCATATCATCTGCAAATAATGACAGTTTGACTCTCTCCTTTCCAATTTGATACCTTTGATTCCTTTTTCTTCTCCAATAGCTATGGTTAGAACTTCCAAAATGATGTTGAACAGAAGTGGATAATGTGGACAGCCTTGTCTAGTTCTTGATCTTAGGGGGAAAGCTTATAGCTTTTGTCCATTGAGGATGATGTTGGCTTCAGGTTTCTCATATATGGCCTTTATTATGGTGAGGTATGCTCCCTCTATTCCCATTTTGCTGAGGGTTTTTATCATAAATGGTTGCTGTACTTTATCAAATGCTTTTTCAGCATCTATTGATATGATCATATGGTTTTTTTCTTTCATTTTGTTTATGTTGTGTATTACATTTATTGATTTGTGAAAATTGTACCATCCTTGCATCCCTGATATGAAGCCCACTTGATCTAGGTGTATGATCTTTTTAATGTATTGCTGGATCCAGTTGGCCATTATTTTGTTGAGAATCTTAGTATCTATGTTCATCAGAGATATTGACTTATAGTTTTCTTTCTTAGTTGTGTCTTGACCTGGTTTTGGGATTAGAATAATATTGGTCTCTTAGAAAGAGTTTGGGATTCTTCCCTCTTGTTGAATTTTTTGGAATAGGTTGAGAAGGATAGGAGTTAGTTCTTCTTTAAATGTTTTGCAGAATTCACCTGTGTAGTCTCTTGTGCTTTGGGAGATTTTTGACTGCTTCTTTGATTTCACTAGTTGTTATTGGTCTAGTTAGGACTTCTATTTCTTCTGGATTTAGTTTTGGTTGATTATACATTTCCAGAAATTTGTCTATTTCACCCAGGTTGTCACATTTCTTGTCATATAGTTGTTTATAGCAATTTCTTACAATCCTTTGTATTTCTGAGGTATCAGTTATGATTTCTCCTCTGTCGTTTCTGATTTTGTTTATTTGGGTCATCTCTTTCTTTTTTCTTGATGAGTCTGGTTAAAAGCTTGTCAATTTTGTTTATGTTTTCAAAGAACCAGCTCCTGGACTTACAGATTCTTTGAATTGTAGTTTAGTCTCTAAGTTATTTAATTCTGCTCTGATCTTGATGATTTCCTTCCTTCTACTTGCTCTGGGCTTTGTTTGTTGTTGATTCTCTAGTTCTTGCAGCTTTATGGTTAGGTTATTTCAATAAGCTTCTTCTACCCTTTTTAGGTAGGCCTGTTTTGCTATGAATTTCCCTCTACGGACTGCCTTTGCTGTGCCCCATAGGTTTTGGGCTGTTGTGTATTCATTGTCGTTTGTTTCCAGAATTTTTTTGATTCCATCTTTGATCTCATTGTAACCCATTTATTACTTAAAAGCATGTTATTCAGTTTCCATGAGTTAGAGTGTTTATGTTTTTTTCCCTTGGGGTTGGTTTCTAGTTTGAAGCCATTGTGATCTGAGAAGATGCTTGGTATGATTTCAGTTTTCCTGTAATTGTGTAGGCTTGTCTTATAACCTACCATGTGGTCTATCTCCGACAATATTCTATGTACATTTGGAAAGGATGTGTATTTTGCTTCTTTGGGGTGATAGGTTCTGTATATATCAGTTAGGTCCATCTTCCCTAGAGTGTTGTTCAATACCACAATATCCTTGGTGTTTTCTTGTTTGGAAGATCTGCCCAGTGTTGATAATGGGGTATTAAAATCCCGTACTATTAGTGTGTTACTGTCTATATCCTTCTTGAAGTCCTCCAAGATTTTCCTTATATATTTGGGAGCTCCTATGTTGGGTGCACATGTGTTTACCAGAGTTACATCTTCTTGATGGATTGTTCCTTTAATATTATGAAATGTCCTTCTTTATCTCTTTTTATGGCCTTCATAATAAAATTTACTTTGTCTGAAATAAGTATTGCTACTTCAGCCTTTTTTTCATGTCCATTTGCTTGATATATATTTTTCCATCCTTTCACTTTCAATCTGTGTCAATCTTTAGTTCTGAGGTGGGTCTCTTGAAGACAGCATATATGTGAGTCATGTTGTCTTATCCATTCAGCTACCCTATGTCTTTTGATTAGTGCATTTAATCCATTTATATTTAAGGTTGTTATTGATTGATACTTATTATTCCCCTTTGTACCTGTGTTCCTCTCTGTCTCTCTCTGTTTCTTCATTTTTTAAAAAGCAGACCCTTTAGCATTTCTTGCAATGCTGGTTTGGTAGAGATGTATTCTTTTAGTCTTTTTTTTTTTTTTTTTTTGTCTGGGAAACTCCTTATTTCTCCTTCCATTTTGAATGAGAGGCTTGCTAGGTAGAGTATTCTTGGTTGCAGGCCTTTGTTTCTCATTACTT
The DNA here is from genome assembly GCA_004026585.1 of Noctilio leporinus. Lineage (NCBI taxonomy): Eukaryota > Metazoa > Chordata > Mammalia > Chiroptera > Noctilionidae > Noctilio > Noctilio leporinus. The sequence goes on from PVIW01000300.1 coordinate 471,178, forward strand.
GGAATATTTTTTGCCATTCCCTTCTGGCTTGTATTGTTTCTGTTGAATAAGTATTTGATAACCTTATTGTAGACCCCTTATATGTTATTTGCTTTTTCTCTCTTGATTCTTTTAGAGACAAAGGATTCTCTCTTTGTCTTTGAAATTTGCATTTTAATTATAATGTGTCTTGGAGTGGGTCTGTTTGTATTCATCCTCAATGGGACCCTCTATGCTTCCTGAACCTGAGTAACAGTTTCACTCATCAAATTAGGGAAGTTTTCTATCAATGCTTTTTTGAATAGGCTTTTTATTCCTTGTTTCTCTTCTCCTTCTGGCATCCCTATGATACAAATATTATTGATTTCATGTTGTCCTGCAGCACTCTTGAAACCTCTTCATTTTTGTTTAGCCTTTTTTCATTCTATTGCACTGTCTTGGAATATTTTTCTACATTGTCCTTAAGCTTGCTGATCCGGTCCTCTGCTTCCTCTAGCTTGCTATTGATTCCTTCTACTGTATTCTTTAATTCAGAAATTGTATTCTTCATTTCCTTTTAGCTCTTATTGATAGTTCCTATGTCCTTTTTAATGCTAATGTAGCTCTCAGTAAGTTTCTTGTAGCTTCCCTGGAGTTCTTCGTAGTTCCTCTGGAGTTGTTTGTAGTTTTCTTTGAGCTGGCTGAACTCATTGAGCTTCTCTATCATCATTCTTTTGAATTCCATATCTGTTATTTTGCTTGCCTCTGTTTAATTTGGTGATCTTTCTGGGGATTCCCCCTTTCCTTTTGGTGATGGACTGTTTCTTTTTCTCCCCATTTTTAGGTTTCATTGTAATCCAATCAGGCTGTGATCAGCTGCCAGGCTAAGGAACTGCTAGGTGGGAGGTCTGTGATCCACCACCAGGCTCAGATGCAGCTTGGGGTGACAGACAGATTCAGTTGTAAATCAAAAAATCAGCTACCAAACTGAGGCCCTGCTGGGCTAGACAGAAAGGTTCAATTGTAATCCAAGGGGTCAGCCTCCAGCTCAGGTGCAGCCTGGTGGGACAGATTCAGTTGTAAATCAATGAATCTGTGATCAGCCACCAGGCTCAGGCACCGCTGGGTGGGGCAGGTTGCTTCCAGTGGGTGGGGCTATGAGGACCCTCCTACAGAAGACACTTGGTGCAGCGCAGTCAGTCAACCTGAGGTGTGGGCAATGAGTCAGCACTGGGATCCCCACAGCTGCTTCCCCACTTCTCTCCTCCAAGCCACCACCACTAACTCTCCCACATGTCTCCAGTCCTCTCTGCCCAACCTCAGCTGGAGCCCAGGGCAGGTGGGTGCCAATGTATTGTCGCTGTGGTCACCCTAGTAGTTCTCTGTCTCCAGTGCTCTCTCAGGCTAGTAAACTCCATGGCTTTCCACCCTTCTCAACTGGATGCCGCTCCACTCTCCCTTGTGCTGCTATGCTGGGACACCCCGCTGGGGAACTAGAACCCACCCTTCTCAGGTGGCACCCTGGCTCCGTCCCTTTGGCTGCTGCCTCTGGTGAGGGCCCAGCCAGTCCTCTCATGTTTCCGGGATTCCTACCAGTCACATTCTTCTGTTCTGTCTGTGGTTATAGGACTTCTTTCCAGCTGGTGTTCTGTTGGTAATTCCAGCTGACTTTTTCTCCAAAAATGTAATTCCAGATGCGACCTGGGAGGAGATTGGTGCTGCTCCCCTTACTTCTCTGCCATCTTGCCAGAACTCAAAAGTCTTTTCAGCTACTTTTTGGGTTCCCTTTTCTTTCTGAAAAGTTGAGGTTCTTGGAAGAGTGATTACCAGATTTGAAAATCTTTGGAGCAAAACAATGATTGCCAAAATTTCAGTGTTGGTTGTAGGCATCCACAGACATTCCCCCTTCTCATTGGAAAGTATAGGCTTTAAGGATAGCTCCATGTGTCAGCTCATAAACACAGTATGTGAGTAGCAGAGCTCAACCAGATTGGGTGTTTAATTTGAGAAGGTGAGTTCAATAATAAATAATCAAAACTATATAGTCATGAAAGGAAGAGCTTATGTAGTAATATTAAAGAAGAAAATCAAGAGGGCATGCCTTGAAGCTTTAAATAAGTAATTAAAACAATTAAAGCAAGTCCTATTTAATTGACAAATCAAATACTGACATTATCCAGGGTAGTAATAGAGGATGACACAGTCCCTTCTCTAAAATACACTATTTGTAGGAAAAGAAGAGATAGAACAATTTCTTGTTAAAATAACAAACAAAGAAGATTGGGTAATGAATTGTTCTTGTTCTTTGTGATGGCAGGTGCAATAATGGCTACAGGTATTTTTGGAATCATTTGTTCTTAAGTATGATTCTCAAATAATATGTCAAGGAAGGACTTATGCATTAAGGACTTATCCTTAATGAATTGCACTTTCTGTGTCAAATTAAATTTATTTTATTCTACTGTCACATTTCAATACCAATGTCTAAGGTACTGTTACATTGTTTAGTTTTACTATTTAGGGAGTTGAAATACATAGTATTAGCGTTTCTTCATTATACTTTCCAAAAATGTTCTTCATTAAACTTTAAAAATATATACACATGGTGTAGAAATAATGTGCACAGATAAACTCTTAGAAGAATAGCAGTATGGTACAGTGGAGTGAGTACTGGATTTATAATCAGATTTCTATGTATGTCCATTTACAGTGTTTGAATAAATAACATAATATTTTGAAAGAAAACCTTTATCTTCAAATTAGAGATTCTAATATCTACCCTAACTGCCTCTCGGGGTTCTTAAGAAGATCCCACGAGATCAAGCATGTACCACTGTGAAAACTGAAAGGTGCTAAGCCAACACCAGGCAAGGTATCAATTTATATGCATCTTCCCTTATATATACATATTTTTCTCTTAAGGAATTTTTTCCATTAAACTAAATATTGTTTCTAGCAAGAGAAGCCTTTCAAGTAAGGTTGATATTATTATTCCTTACAAGTTTCATCTTGATTCATAAACATTTTATGCCAAGAATAATGCTGTTTAAAAGACAATAAGTGCCTGTTTTTGCCTGGGGCCACTGGAAGTCCTGCAAAAGAGGCAGGAGGAATTAAAGGCCCTTAATCATATTTCTCCATTTTTAACTGTTAGTTTTTACACTCTTGAGCCATTTCTCTCTCTTGCTGGGCCCTATTGAGGCCCATAAATCTTAATTAAAGATGCAATTTTTTTCTTATGAAATCCGAGCCACAAGAAACCATTCTTATTTTTTATTTTTAAGACTAGCTCCATGTGTCGGCTCATAAAACAAGTAAGACTTTTACACTCAAAGGATTTTGAAAGCTGTTATTGCTGCTGTCATGTGGAGCTGGTCCCATAATTATTATTATTGTTATTTTATTTTATTTTTTTTTACACATGAGCTTCCAATTTTCTTGTATAGAGCATGATGGGAAAAAAATGGAACTTACAACTATCTGGTCTTGGTTTATAAAGTGGAGAGTATGGTTTATAAAGCATGAAAGAAACATGAATCCAAAATTCCATTGGGGAAAGGAAGACTCTCTGAGTACTGTTGGTTCTAAAGGTTTTTTTTTTTAAGTGATCCCCATGAAGAACCTGTTTTTAAAGGGAGTATTTTGATAATGTGGGAATTGAGTATGGGAGTAGAGGTGGGGGTTGGGATGGGTGGAGGAGGGCAAAGGTGGGTGGGGATTGGGACAACTGTAATAGAATAACAATAAAAATGATTAAAAAAATAAAAATAAAAAAACAAATAAACAAAAATGGCTGAGCAAGTAGAACAATGGATCTGTATCACATTTTGTGTTAAGCTGGCACATTCCTCCACAGAAACTATCCGTCTGGTTCAGAAAGCCGTGGCTATGGGCAACTGGTGATTGGCAGCTCCATCCTGACAATGCGCCCGCTCATGCATCACGTCTTGTGTAGAGTGTTTTCGGTGAAACATCAAATCTCCCAGGTGACTCAGCCCTTCTACAGCCCAGATTTGGTACCTGCAACGTATGGCTTTTCCTAAAACTAAGCTCACCTTTGAAAGGGCAGAGATTTCAGACCATTGATGAGATTCAGGAAAATACAATGTGGCAGCTGATGGCCATTGGGAGAACTGTGCCAGGTCCCAAGGTGCCTACTTTGAAGGAGACTGAGGTTTCATTGTCTTATATAAAATGTTTCTTGTATCTTATCTTCTTCAATAAGTCTCTTTTTGTTCATAAAAAAATAAAGTGAATATCCTCTTGACTGGAGTCTGCTGGGTGAGACAAACAGATTGTCTGCAATTGCATTTCTTATTCCCTTGGGGGAATGAGCTTGACACCTTCAGCCTCTGGACCTAATATCTTAATGACAGGCCCCAAAGGAGTTTAGTCACAGATACCAGAGGTCCCCCAGAAAGACCTAAACATATTTTTGATGATAACGTTTCTTAAGAAAAACAGTGATCCTGGTATTGTGTAAACACCTAATGAGTTATGAGGGCACACCAGGCTCGGTGCACAGACACCAGACTCATTTACTATCAACTGGCCTGTTTTCTGCCACCCCTTCCAAACTTGAGCGGTAGCCTATTAACCACAAGCTTACAATAAAGCTCTTAAGACCACTTCCAGCCTGGCCTCCACTTGACTTTCAGACTCCATCTCCACCTGCATGGCCCATCCAGCTGTACTTCGGTTCATTCAGAAGAAGCATAGACAGTGCTTTCAAAATACACCTTACTCTTTTGCAACATTCTTCCTCTATATGTGTTGAGAGGTGGGGTGGGAAAGGAGAAACTGCAAAATGAACTTAGTGTAGGTTTTAAAGTTAGACGGTTTTAAAAGTAGGGGCCCAGCAACCACAGGTAAATTAGGTAGCCTCTCTAAGCCTCTTATTTTTCACCTGCAAGATGGGGCTAATGATTGCCTCGCAGTGGCATTGTGTGGTTTTATATGAGATGCCTGCAAAGCCCCCAGCGCACCTACACCAAGAGAGCTGCTTCATCAAACTGATGCTCTCTTTCCTTCCTTCTGCTTGGAGTTCGAAGGCCCACCCCTGTGAGTGCCTACTCATCTCCTAAAACTATCAAATTATACCTCATTTACAAAGCCTTCCGTAAGATCCCCTGGCAGGTTAGTGTGAATTAGGAAGGATGATTTGGCAATGAATGGCAAGATGGTTGGAAGGAAGGAGGGACTTTGAATAAACTGGCAACCTAAACCTTTCTCCCTTTCTCTCCTGCAGCCAGAGCACTTTCTTTTCTTTTCTTTTCTTTTTCCTTCCTTCCTTCCTCCCTCCCTCCCTCCCTCCCTTTCTTTCTTTCTTTCTTTCTTTCTTTCGTTCTTTCTTTTTTTCAACTCAGAAGGGGCTTCCTGGCCCTTTGCCTGGTTTTGTTTCCTCAGGCAACTCTCAAGTTTTTTAAAGGTTTGCTTGCCTCTGCCTCCCTCTCCCACACCTCTCACTCTACTTCTTTCTAATCTACTAATGTCATCTAGAGTTTCTTCCAATACTCTTGCTGGCTGGATGACAGGATTTTCAGGCACTGGTTCACAACTTGACAAATGACAGAGGCTACTAATCCTTTTACCACCTTAGATTTCCCATGACTTTCCTTTATTTGGTTCTGCGTGATTTTGCTCCTTGACAGCAGTGGGCCCAAAGGTGCAAGGTCTCTTTGCATCATAGAGTCGTGGCATTGTAAAATGGGTCTAATACTCTTTGTTATATACACAGACACAGAAAGCTCAGAGAGGTGAAGAGGCCTTATTGAGTCAACACTTAGATTTTGATTATGGCTCTGACCCCAGTTTCCCTTATCCTGGCCAGTGCTTGTCTTGTCTGCTGTACACTGACTTTTTTGATTATATGGCACCTTGAAATCTCAGAGAGCTCCAACATAATGCTCTGTAGCTGTGTGGGGTCCTGCCCAAAGTCAAATGACACCCTTCCTGGATGGCTAAACTCCAGGGCCTTTTTAATCAAGCCAACAAAGACGCTATGTACCAAAAGCATTTACCACCAGGTAGATTGAAAGAGTTCATTCTTTCAGATGGGCTGCCCTGGGAGAGACCTGCAGAGGACAGCTGTCTCTTGGAGCTGGGCAGGGCAGGAGTTCAGAGATGTGCCAAAATTTCTCAGCAGACAAAAGCCCCTCCACCGAGTTTCCTACCCAATATGGTTTCCCAACTTAACCGCTTTCTAGTTCCAGATAGATCCTGAGTATAATTTTCAGAGACAAATTCATTTTGGGGGAACTGTGATGGTGTGATTGGGGCTTTCTGGAAATTATCAAAGGAAAATAATGAATATTTATTGAGGACTTACACAAGGTCTGGTATTTTTACATACACATTCTTCCATCCATCTTCACAAAAACCTTAAGGTAGTTGTGAGAAATTTTCCTCTTTAATGTAGGTGAAAACTGAGGCTTAGGAATGATAACTAATTTGCCAGTGTTTACTCAGGAAGCAGAGCCTTACTTGGCTTAGAGAAAGTGAAGGTGAGGAGAATGAAGACAGGTTTCGTAGGACTAATTTCTAGACTCTAATTCTTCTATTGGTGTTGATTTTAACAAGCCTCCTGACTCCTGCCTATACTTCTTCCCCCTCATTTTAAAACTCCATTAATTCGGCTTTACTTTTCACAGGGCCATTGGAAAGGCAGTTAAAACAATGGATTTGACACCGTTTTGCAAATCAGGAAGTTTTATACAAATAAGAGTCATTGGTATCATTTTACTACAAAGTAAATATTGAATTAGATGAAGAAAACCAAAGGAGTATAGAAATTTCTACATGTTTTTTCAAATTATTTTGGAAGCTAACTAAAACCCAGAAGGAAACATGCAATGTTTTCTACTCCACTGGTAGGTCCATCAAACACCTCAACACTGCAAACTATTTTTCAGTTCTGAATGAAAATGAAATTGCTAAATCCAAAATCCAAATTTCTTACTATGCCAGATAACCTGACCAATATTCTGTACTTAATAATGCAGGAGGTATGTGCGATGTGAGGTGAATGAAATTCTAACATTTTTCTGACCATTGCTTTGTGTATATATTTTTATATAGCATTAATAGCCACTTGTGTTTTTATACCATGTTCAAACCTTTCAGATACTGAAAAATAAAACTAATAGTATCAGTTTAGAAATGAACCATTTATATGTACAAGGCAAAGAGTTGGTGCTTAGAATTTCAGTGTGATAGATAAAGCTAGTTTTTTCTTTATCAAGATAGAATAACATACACTCTTAATAAATACATTTGGAAGAAAAGCTGTTCTTTCTGACTTCTGTTTCCATTTGGATAATGATTTCTTCCTCAGCATATGGGGACTAAGTGATATACTTAAGCACAGGCATGTACATAAATGAGTAAGCATAATTTTCCTGAGAACAAAAATATAAAGGATGATTTAAAAATTGAAGTAATTTTCATGAGAAGCTTGAAGAAAGCCTCATTATTGTACAATCAGTTCCTGTCTATTATTTACTACGTAAGTGTGTGATAATTACTGAACTACTTTAACTGCACCACTGCTGGGAGTCAGGTGCAGTCCAGGTAATGGAAACAAAGGAACACTTCTCGCCCATTGTTCATTTTCATGAATGAGTGCACACAGGGGTTGAGGAACCATCTGTGAACTCATGTCAGGAAACTGAAGCTCTGAACACATGGAAGCAGTGGAAGCTGGGGCTGGTCCTGACCCAGCTCTTCGGAGGAGGAGGTGGCTGGGTGTGTATATGAGCTGAGAGTGGTATCACTAAAAGTTTTGACATTTCTGGGTTCAGAACTCTTCCTTTTGCAACTACTTCCCAGCTTCCATATCTGGGAGGGCTATGAAGTAGAAAGCACACATCTGTCAGTGGAGTTGCCACAGGGGTTCTGGTTGGAAGGGACAGTAGGCCTGTTCCAGGCCCAGAAGCACCAGGGGTGGCACATTTTCATTTCCTAGGTAGCACCTGCCATAGAAACCTAATCAAGCTCAGAAAGGCTGCTCTGGGGCTCTGGGGAACAAATGGGGCCCAGAAGCAAGTGGTGGATGACCCTGATTTGTCTGGCTGACTTTTGATATAGGTAAGCATCTCTGGTGGTTCCAAGAACTACTTGAGGGAGAGGAAATTGGGGAACACCTGGGCTTCTAGCCACCGTGATTAGTTATAAATGCTAGTCAGGCCACATTGTGCTTGCTGGTTAAGAAAACTGCTTAGATTAGCAGTAAACAATGAAATAATTCACAAACAAGCAGATATATAAGTAAATAAGCACTTATTCTATAATTCATACAATAAAACGATACACTGGGAAAATTTCAAAATCACGTTCTACAAACTTCTTTAAAAAAATGCAGCCAAAGTCAACAATTGATACTAACACTGCTTTTACTACTATATATGAATGATTAACCTGGGAGAGCAAAGGGAACTGGGATGTGGCAATATAAGTGTTGATTGTAATACAAGATGAGTAAAGGGAAGGGTGAGTCTGGCCATAGGTAGCATCAAAGTTACACATGGCAATATTGGTGTTGGAGTGTGGTTGCTTTTTAGTTGCTACTCAGTATCAGGTACAACTTCCTAACCCACCCAGGTCTGGAAACATAAAAGAGGGATGGTTAGGTTACCATAGTGAAAATGATGTTTTATTGGCATTGTTGAAGCTAGAAAATCCATTCATTTCAGCTCAGTGCTAATAAGTGAATGCAGTACCAAAAGCTCAGTCAACTTCTCCAAGTGGGAAGGAGAAAGTTTCTGCATAATTGGACTCTATGGACACCTAGGGACACTGCCTGCCATGTTGCACTTATCTAACTTCTGGGAACTAGAGACCAAGAAGTTACTCCACCGTAAAGTTACTCTTCCCTCACTTGTCTCTTTTCCACACTCATTGTGCTCCTTGGAAGGAAGTTACTATGTGCAGCCCAAATGGTTAGTTAGTGGGATGTTATGTTCCATCTCTTCTCAGGGTGCAGTACATTGGTAAATAATTTGTACTTCTTTTGAAAGGGAGATTTGTCTCTTCCCCCACATATATTTATTTATTCTTACTCCTATCATTGTAATTTTTTTAATAGCATTTTCTTACTGGTACTTCAAGATGCTCCAAGTTCAGGAGAACCAAGATGGCAGAGGAGTAAGTGGAGCTACATCAATCTTTTCCCAGGACCGATCTGGAATTACAGTTTAACTCAGGAGGAATCATCTGGAATAAGCAACAGAACACAAGATGGAGAGAAGTCTTATACTTGTGTACAGAATGGAAGAGGACATTTCATCACAATGTGACAGGTAGGAAATGCAGAGGTGCAAGATAGCTGGCTGGGCTCCCATGGCAAGCAGGTGACAGTCCAGAGAAACACTCAGCAGCCAGGTGTTCCACTGGATAAGGGTGGGGTCTAAATCCCCAGCTGGGCTCCCCAGCCTATAGCAACAAAGCTAAGGGTAAAATAACATCCAGCTGTGGAAAGCAAAAGGCCACAGATCTTGCTGGCTGGAAAGCAACAATAGCTAGAGACACAGAGTTCTTAAAGGGACATGCACAAAAATCCATTGGCACTCATTTACCCTGGTCTCCAGGACAGAGTGGACTAGAGCCACTTAAGGAGAATTTGGGGCAGTATATTTGAGGAGAGAAATGAGGGAGCAGCTCATGAGGTCCCAGTGCTGACCTATCCCTCATAGAGCAATGAAAAACAAAGGCCTACAACCAAGACTACTCTACCCAGCAAGGTTTTCATTCAAAATGGAAGGTGAAATAAGGAGTTTCCCAGGCAAAGGAAGACTAAAAGAATACACCTCCACCAAACCAGCATTGCAAGACATGCTAAAGGGTCTGCTTTAAGAAGGTGAAGAAACAGGGAGAAACAGAGAGGGACACAGGTACAAAGGGAAAAAATTACAATGAATACATACCTATCAATAATAACTCTAAATGTAGATAGATTAAATGCACCAATTAAAAGACATAGGGTAGTTGAATGGATAAGAACACATTTTAACTTATTAATGCTTTAAAATAATCTTGTTATAAGTAGATTTTACTAAATAATGTATAGTTTTATATTTTTGTTGCATCTGCGTTACTGCAAGTTAAGTTTTTTTAGACTGGAATTATTTCCTAAGTTGGGAAAAGCAATTTGCTTGCAATAACTCTTAGAAAAATTAAATGCAGTTAAGGAAAAAAAATGTGAATGTATATTACGTAGAATACATGTTATCTTTCTTATTCACTGTTACAAAATGTGTGCTTGTTTGTGGATGTATAATATATAGATTTTGTTAATAATTTATGTTTTAAATAGCAACCAGCTGGTAGTTGGTGTGTTGAGAAATTAGTCAATCTTCGGGTTAGAAAAGATGCTGAGAGCGAAGCCTAATTTGGGACAGAAGTTACTCACTACTAACTATATGATTCATGTACATAGGCAATATATTCAAATTAGATGAGATTCCCTTTAAATAGGTAGTGGAAATAGACATTTCTAGCAATGAAGGCCCCCAAGCTGGGGATGCTTGGGAAAATGTATTAATGCTGTAGTAAACTTCATTATTCAAATGTGAACATATCTAATTGCTAGCTCAACAACAAACTATTAAAAAGCTCAGTGGTTAGTTTAGGACCACATAGGAAGTCAACCACAAGTTAAAAAAATACGTAGAATATTATTCTAAAAAATTATTTTAATCCTTATTTGTTCATTTGATGTTTTGTACCTCAAATAAGTAGATATTATAATTTCTACTTTATGGGGACCAGCTGAGCACTGCAAGTGCCATTATTTCCGAAGGCTTCAACTATTAAAACATTTGTAGAGGAGAAACAGATGGTATTGAAAAAAAAATAAGACCTCTGCATGACAAAAAGAGAAAAAATTAATCTATTATCTAACATGGAGAACTCCAACATGAATAAGTTGTAGTTCTAGTAGTTTAAAATAAAGTTGAGTTGTATTACTGGAAGGGTGGGATCTGACCCAGGAACCAAATTAATTTTTTACTTTGGCACTATCACTAGGACAGCTTTCACAAAAGTGAGTTCTGCAGTACACCATTTCTGTGATATATTTCACAAAAATAGCATTTCAGAGTAAAATAAGTTTTAAAGAAAAAAAAAAGAAAAGAAAAAGAAAATTGCTTAATTTACTATATTTAAAATATTATTTAACATGTAATAATTATTTAAGCTATTAACATATTTTAAATTTTTTGTATTAACTCTTCAAAATTCAGCATCTACTTTATAGTATATCACAATTTGAACTAGACACATTTTAAGTGGCTACCATATTGAATACTACAGATTTAAAGAATGAAGAAGACTAAATCTTTTGGGAATGAAAATAGTTTGTTTATATATATATATATATATATATATATATATATATATATATATATATGTGTGTGTGTGTGTGTGTGTGTGTATATATATATATATATATATATATATATATATATATATATATATGTGTGTGTGTGTGTGTGTGTGTGTGTATATATATATATATATATATATATATATATATATATTAGCTTAGGAGAAGTCTGCCTATAACCAAGCAAATGCTGGTAGGACCTAGGAAGGATGAGTATGAGATGAGATTTTTTTTTTAGGGACAAGAAATAAAAGAAATTAGACCAAAATATTCCCAATAGAAATTTTCTGAAGGCTATTAATTAAATTATGGTATTAGACACTGTCACAGGTAGAAATATTTTTTCCAGTGTAATATTTGTAAAAATATGTGTGTAAATGTATTTGTGCATGTGTTTGGTAATATTGCAGTTGATATTACTTTAAAAAGTAACTTTTAAACAAATGAATTAACAAGCATTTTGAAATAATGAAAAGAAAACTTTGTATTAATATGGTTTGAGAGGCTGACAGGAGGCAGTAATTAAATAGAGAAATGTCTGGATGTGAAAAAAAGGAAGTACACATTGGTAGTTACACAATAGACAAGGGGATGTTAAGAATAATAAAGGAAATATATAAGCCAAAGAACTTATATTCATGACACATGGACATGAACTAAGGGGGGCATTGCCATAGGGAATGAGGGTACCAGGTGGAGGGGGGCAAAGAGGGAAAATTGGGACAACTGTAATAGCAAAATCAATCAAATATATCTTTTTTAAAAAGATGCTCCAATTCATATTGTATAATTGCTGCCACAGTCCTAGAATCAGTCATTTTTCTAAGGGAACCTAGTTCCTTTTACTAGGCAATGGTATGAGAAATATCACCTGAGTACTAGATATGCTGTTGTTACAGAATCAGCTGACAGCAAAGAAATGTTTCTGTGTATTTATCTATGAATTTGTTTTGATATGTCATCATGTGGGTCTATATTGCACTAAACATAAGTTCATATTTATGTCTCAAACTCTCATTCATTGCCACATGGATCACTCTAGTCTCTTCCTCTTGTTTGTAACCTTGCACTCCAAAAATAGAAACCTAGCTCCACCCAACTGCCATTCATTTTCTTAATTGTAACATTATGTATAATGGTACCAGAATAATTAACCCCGAGGCTGAAAAGGTTTTCAGTAAAAGTTTAGTACTTATGTCAGTTTTTTATATATTATTATTATTTGCTTTTATTCTTACAGATTGTACTTATTTGCAGTTATTTAGGTCAGTAACTTTGCCCCTGTTCCCACCTGTGAGGTTGTTTCAGATATTTATAATACAGTTAGACTGTTTTGTCACATTCTATTCTGAGGTATCTTGACCTTGTCATTAGGTTTTCAAATTTTGCGTGCAGTGAGGTGTATTCTTTGTGCTGTTAAAGGTTATACTTTTGACACATTCATCAGGTCATGTATCCACCTTTACAGTAACACAGAATAGTTTCAGTGGCCCCAAATATTCCTGCTGTTTCATTTGTTCAAAACTTCCTTTATAACCACTGATCTTTCTGCCATCCCACCAATTCAGCATTTTCCACAGTGTGATACAATTCGAACCAAAGAGTAAGTAGGCTCCCTCCCCTGACTCATTTCTCTTACTTAGCCAAATGTGTCCAAGACTAACACATCTCCTCCTACCTAGTTCCAGAGATCACACTATTATATGGGTATATGATAGTTCAGTTATCCATTCACCTACTGAAGAAGTTCCTGGCTGCCTCCAGGTTTTGGTGATTATGATTACTAATATAAACATTCCTGTGCAGGCGTTTTTGTGTGAACATGTTTTCAGTTAGGTAAATACTGAGGAGCACAATTGTTGGTTCCTATGGTAAAATTAAGTTAGCTTTGTCAGAAGCTGCCAAAATATCTTCCAATGGAATTGTAACCACCAGCAGGTAATGAAAGTTTCTGCTCTTCTCAGCCACTAGTCTTGTCAGTTTTGTTTTTTTTTTTGAGTTTTAAAATTTTAAAGTGGCTTTATTCCTAACTACCCAAACATAGAAGCAACCAACATATCCCTCAACAGCCGAAAGGGTATGTAAAATGAGGTACATTCAGGCTATGAAATGCCATTCAGTGACAAAGAGAAATGAACTACTAAGGCATGCAGAGACATGTGGGAAACCTCAAATGCACACTTATCAACTGGAAGGAGCCACCAAAAAAAAAGGTCAAACACCCTTTGACCCCAACCAGATGGAACACTGAAGAGAAGGCCGAACTATGGAGATGACGAGATCAGTGGGTTGCCAGGGGTCAGGGTGGACAGAAGGAAGAACCCAGGTGTTTCTCGTCCCAATCTTCCCAGCTGGTTTCCGCAGAACTCCGAGATCCCACGAGGGTCCCTGGAGGATTCCAAGCAATCAAGGTTCTTCTTGGAGGCGTGTTGCGGGGGAGCTTTGCGTTAGGTCTGACTCTGTCATTTTCTGAGCTGAAACTCCTGGCTGAAACTCCGAGCAAGTTGTTTTGGATTCTAACCATTCTAAAGGTATGTAGAAATATTGGCTCTTTTGGTCAAAATATTTGTTTATGGTGTTTTCTGTCTGAGGGCTCTAGTAGTGCTTAGCTGTCTTTAACTTTGTATGAAACAATTTTGTTAGAGTGTAGCATGACAGCTGTTATATCAGTATGCATTAAAAAAACTTATCAAAACTGGTGAATTTTTGTGCCACCATTTTAATATTGAAGCTGGACAAAGATATGCAACATTTTTGGCATATTTTGCTTTATTATTTCCAGAGAGGTAAAAGTGCATCTGAAACGCAGAAAAAGATTTGTGTAGTATACGGAGAAGGTGCTATAACTGTTTGAACATGTCAAAAGCAGTTTGTGAAGTTTCTTGGTACTACTAACATTTTGGCCAAAGAATTCTTTGCTGTGGGGCTGTCTGAAGCATTGGAAGATGTTTAGTAGCACCCTGGCCTCTACCAACTAGAAACCAATAGTGGGAGATAGCCGGCATACTCAAAATATCCAACTCAATAAAGTTATGGGTGGAAATGAAAAAAATATCTTTTATGGAAAAATATAATGGACTTTTCGGTCAACAAAGTATTTTTGTTGTAATTGGCATTTCGCGAGTGTCAAATGATGCTAAGTGTATTTTCATATGTTTATCTGCCATCTTTTGGCCTAGTTTTCAGTTGGCCATTTTTTATCCTGTTGATTTTTAAAGGTTTCTTGTATATTTTGGATATAAGTCCTTAATTACAAAAGCATTTTGCAAATATCTTCTTTCAGTGTGTTTTGCATAGCAGTTTCTAATTTTCATGAAGCCCAACTTAATCAATTGATTCTTTCATGAATTGTGATTCAGTTTCTTTTCTTTCATGCTCTGCCATTCTGCACAGGCTCTTTGGACTCCTCCATAGGATACTTTACATCCAGTCAGCTAATGAAAAACAAAATGTTTTATGAATGATTCTGTAGGGCACTTGAGGTCCTGCTATGGAACTGGCCTACATAACATCTTTGTACATTCTGTGGGGCAGAACTTATCACACAGCCCCATTTAGATTTTGAAAAGTTGAAAAATAGAGTTTTCTTGGTGCCTAGAAGGGAAGCGAAATGCTTTGGTGAACATTCAGAGTGATCTCTGTTGTATGGTTTGTGGTCATGAATGGTTAGGAAACCCTGTGAGAGGGTATGCTGTTCAATGTGCCATGATCTAGGTTGACAGGCCTGCTGGGTTCAAGGAAATTGTTAGAATGGAGTCAGGGTGGTAGCATGTGTCTCCAAAGCAACCTTGAAAGATTCTGGTGTCTCCAAGTGTCTTTACAGAGACCTATAGGGCTTAACTCACTATGTTGACTGTTTTAGTTTATTTGAATACTCTAACAAAAATATCATAGACAAAGTGGCTTAAACAATGAAGATTTATTTCTCTCAGTTCCTGAGGCTGGGACATTAAAGGGCATCAGCAACTTTGGTTTATGTTGGGAGCCAACTTCCTGGTCATAGATGACCATCTTCTTTGTGTCCTCAGATGGTGGGAGCAATAATGGAGCTCTCTGGGGTCTCTTCTAAGGCTCTATTCTCCTTCTTGAGGGCTCCACTCTCATGATCTAATCATTTCCTGAAGGTCCCACCTTTTCATATTATCCCATCTGGGGTCAAGTTTCAACATTGGAAATTTGGGGGGAATATAAACATTTAGTCTATGACCTTTCATCACTACACCGCCAGGGGAGGAAAAAGAACTGCCAATGGGAAAGAAAATTTCCTGAACATTTTCCAAATACCTGTCAGTCTCTGGAAGAGATGAACTGCCCCAAGGAGCATGGAGAAGACATCTTTCACATGCGTGGAGTCTCTACATTCTTGGAGGGCAGGCAGGAGTCTATGATCATCTTGGACTTGAAAGTGAGAATTGAACCATGCTTATGATAGTATTGCCTAAAGGAAGTGGGGTGTAACTTGGTTACTTGGCACTTGGTTTTAATCTCTGTTTATTCCATGAGAACTTGTGAAAGTGTTGGCTGATGTAGCTAAGGTTTGGTCCACTGCTATAAAGGATGTCAAGATCTTCGCTCAGATTTGTGGTTTGGTTTTCCGCCCTTAGGAATGTTTTCTTTGAATATTGGTAGCATTTTCCACCCATTCTCTATATAGTGATCATAGTAAATGTGAATTAGGTTTTATAAAGAGAAGTAAAAAGTTGAGATTTAGGGAACTAAACCAAGTTTATTGAATTTCAAATTCATATTGGAAAAAAGCAAAATGGCAACATTAGTTTATAAAGGAGCATATCTCTTCTATTTTTTTTTTTGTGGATAATTGTGAAGATTATTACATAGTAACTTTTTAAATACCTACTAATCTCCGGATTTGTATAAACTATTGGTTTTAAAACTTATGCCTTCCATATAAAGATTATGATCATGGACCCCAAGTATGTATGTACATTTACTAATAACCATGTGCAACTGTAGTAATATATTATAGACATTAAAAACTTACTAAAAATAAATTTCAAATAGAAAAGATTATATTAATAGAAAAGTTGAAATTCCCATAGGTTCTTTCTAGACTCCAATGTATGCTCTTGCCCACCTACTCAGTTATGTTCACTTAAAGAGTTTGTTAACATAAAAAAGACATTTGATAGAGTGTACTTTAAATCAGCATTTTCTAAGTAATGACCTAGCCTTCACAATGAAACTACTGTGCAAGAATTTTGCCTACATTTTTAGGATGCTAGATTCTACCCATCATGCTACTTAAGTGGGAAGTTGCCAAACAGAATCCTCCCAGGTTCTAGAAGAAAATAACATAGCTTTCTTAAAAGGCTTTGTCTTTGACTCAGCTGCTATGGATTCATCCCATCTGTAAGTCTCTATGCTGTAGAGAGAGATTAAGATCAACAATTAACATTCCACTGAGGATGATTTAGAGAATCTGGAAAACAGAATTCCCCCTATTCACCTGAAACAGTAAATGGGTCTGGTGCAAGAAGCTGGAGAGGATCCAGAAAAAAACCCAAAAAACAAGGCAGCAGAAACCAAACCCAAAGTAGACTAATGAAAATTATAGTAATGAGAGTAATATGAATGAACATTTACTGAATACTTGCCATGTGCCAGGAATTGTTCTTGCTAAGAACTTTACATGCATTATCTATTTTCATCCTTATAAAAACTGGTGTGTTCATTATTATCTCTTTTACACATGAGTAAACTGGCTCTGAGACAAAAGATTAATGGGAAAGGGTTTTGTTTCTGGGAAATAAAGTATGTTTAAGTGACCTGTCACTTGGTGTATCCTTCTGTCAAGGATTTCCTGCCCTATGTAGGAAGTTAACTTGTTCACCTCTTAGATTCTTTCCAGCACTATGTTTCTGTAAATACACACTTGTGCTTAGCATTCTTATGGATGCTGACTAAATTGACAATACTATCTTGAGCTGGTCACTTAACCTTGGGGAGTCTCAATTTGACCAGCTATAATTTGGGGCTGTCCTATCTGACTGGCCTTTCCTTAGAAGGTCTCATAAAAACTCAACCTGAGCGTGTTTTGAGAATTCTTCCTGACTTTGTATTTGCTTATGGCATCCTTACTGGTATTGTTAAAATGGGAAATAATCTATGTTTCGGGAGTTTTTAGTTCATGAAGAAATTTTACTTAACAACATAGGGGTTTGTTTCTAAATAGGGAACATGTAGTCTTTAAAAAGTTTGTCCTTTGTGAGTCACATGGCCTCAGGTTTGGTCGGTGAAAGGAATCATGACCTGATGAGAAGAAGTAGCCCTAATTCTTTTTATGGTGGTGACTGAGACTTTAACGATCCTTTGCATTTATAGGACTCTTTAAAATTTCAAAATAGTTCTACTGAATGATCTCACCTGGTCCTCTGAAGGCTTCACAGGTGAGGATACCGGAACCTTGAACATACTGTGCAGCCCATGTTAGGCACTGCTGCGTGGAGTCTGAAGTAAAACTGGGGCTCCAGTTTTAGTTTTTTCTCCAGTTAACTGTGCTGACCAGAATCTGCTGTTCATACTGTTTGGGGGGACTTTGGTGACCAGCCGGGGTGTACCATTTTGTTCCCTTAGTCAATACAAGGCTCACTTTCATCAGAGCCAAGTACTGACAGAGGGAACAAAATGCTACACCCACCCAGGTTGGTCACCAAAGTCCCCCACCTTTGCCTGCCTGTCTCCCTCCTTCCCTTTCTCCTTAATTCTCATTTCCTCCAGAAACATTTAAAGGTTTAAGAGTGTTTCATATGTTAGGTGCTAGAGATAGAGACTGATGATCAAATAGAAGCTCTGAGTCTCACAGGAGTCTTCCTGAGAGGCAGTTACAACACTGGTAAGTGAGTAAGGCTTTGAAAGGGTCAGGTAGGGGCTTGATCCCAATAAGGAGAAAGAGGAGGCCAGGGAGAGCTCCCTGGAGGAGGCGTACCCTGGAATAAGTAGGAGTCGGCCCAGCATAGATCAGGAGGTCATGCCGAGAGGACAGGGTGAGCAAAGCCCTTCAAACTGCTCCCTGGCCGCTCTTGGTTTAAGAATGTAGTGCTTTTAAGTTAGAATGTTCCTGACCTAAGATCAGGTTTATTTAGGGCTCTGGCCTGAAGAGCCCAGCCGTCACTCCTATGAATTCTCAGTGACTGGCACCCTGGGCTTCCTAGACCATCCTTCTTCAAGCAGCCTTGGGGGTGTGGATGGAGCCACTGGCCCTCTCTCCATCCCAGATTCTGCCAGTGATTAAGGACATTTTTGTCTGAGTGCCTAAGTACCAGGGCAAACTGCCCAGCTCAAATGAATCGATGGGCTAAAAATTGTCTTCCCAGCAGGCACTGCCAAGCAGCCTCCAGCCAACACTCCAGGCAACTGAGAAAAGATCCATTGAGCTCAGCAGGAGGCTGGTTCAGCTGACTCAGCATGTTGGAAGTGCTTCTCCAGTCATTTATATCTCCTTTTCCTCGCGGAGCTCTGCCCTGATTCTCTCTCCTATTAATGAGGTCTGCTTTGTGCCAAAGCAGAGGTGCTGAGGTTTCAAACGACAGTACCTTATCAACAACTGGGTGTGCTTCTGACATGCCCCCGAAGTAGACAAAGCTCGATGATCCATTTTCATTCTCTCAGTTTAATTCACATTTGGGTTGGGCCCAAGTAATAAAGGTTTTAGTTCAAGAAAAACATTTTAAGAAATGATGAATGAGGTTCATGTTGCAAAGAGCATGAAAAGTAAACTAGTATTTGCATTGGAAACTAGAGAATTTAAGAAACTTCTAGCTTATAGAGAAACTAGGCCTAGGACCCAGGACTTGGGGCTAATTCCGGTGTTCTAAAAATTATTGTTTTCTTATTTTTAGAGGCCATTTAAAAATATTTTATGCCATTGTTACTGCATCCCTAGGAAGTAAGTAGGACATTTACTATTACTGTCGCTGCATAGATGAGGGACATTGGGATGATTTGCTGAAGGTCAAAGTTAAGCAATAGACCTAGGGATGGAATTATTTCTCTTTTAGGATTTTTCTAGTGTTTTGTATTGTACAATGTCCTCATTCCATAAATCTCAGAAAAGGAGGTCTGGCTGAGAGATTGTAGGTTAGGACCATTTCTGCTTCCAGTAAGCAATGGGCTTTGAGCCAGTCTCTTTTGTCACTCTGGGTTGCAGGATGCTTTTCATCTGCAAAGCATGCAGGTTGCATTATAGCTTGAAAATACTGGTCCCTGGAGGAGCCAGGCCTGTGGTGCCAGTGAGTCATCGGGCCAGGTGGGGCCTTCTTTAAGGGACAACCGTGACTCAGCTGTGGCTGATTGCTACCCTGCCCACGTGCCAGACCGGGACAGAGACGCCTGATTGTGCAAGAGAAGTTAGAGACAGGTGAAATCTCTTGAAAGGTTCAAAATAAAAATAAAAATAACTAATGTTTGAGCTGATAAGCTATCAGTTTGCAATGTCTGGAGGGCAAATTTTCAGAGAACCTGGTGAGTGTTAACATTCCATGACTCCATAAAACTTCTTATGATTCATTCCATTGTAGAATTCTGTGGTAAGTTTTTATAGAGCTCAGAATCATCAAAATATATATCTTAAACACCTTGTAAATAGTTTCCAAGGAGCTCAAGCAATAGGCCTTAAAGGAATGTGGAAACAAATAGAACCTTGAAATTCCTCCTTTGTGTCCTCTTTGTTGGCCCCAATGAATATTCATTTTGCCTTTAAGGTGACATTGCTCCTGAATTACTCTTAAATTGTCCTGTGAACGCATTCTATCTAGCCTCACCTGGATGATAGCATGTTTAGAGACTAGAAATTCTATTTCTGCCCTAGCTGGTGGCACAGTGGATAAGGCACTTGGCCTGTGAACCCAAAGGTCTCTGGTTCAATTCCCAGCTAGGGTACATAACCAGGTTGCAAGCCAGGTCTCCAGCCAGATCTGTAGCTGGAGGCAGGTGAAAGGCAACCACACACTGATGTCTCTCCCTCTGTGCCTCTCTTCCTACCCCTCTCTCTGGAAATAATAAATAAAATCTTTTAAAAAATCTATTTTTATGTCTTTTCCTTCTCTCCTTGACAACCATAATGCTGAGCACAGATTGATGTTTGATAGTCCTTTCTTTCCTGCCCTCTTTCATCTTTTCGTGACTAGGGCCCTGAACTACATGACAGTTCTCTGTAGGTGACTGGTTTCCTGTCTCCTCTGATGGAATCACTCTTCCCTGAGCTGCTGAACATATTCTCCTGAGTTCTCTTCTGGCTGCCTCAAATATCCCTTCCATGTAGAGGTCACTAATGCCTTAACTCCCTTTATTCCATTCATATCATTACCTGCATGCCCTTCAGAAAAGCCATTGTTTTACTTAGCTGAACAGGCACTCCATCCCTACTTCAGCTAGCAACTGAAAGGTAAAATGCCTGATTCGGTGCCTGAAGAGAGAGAGAGTATGGAGAATAATGGGGGGGGGGGGTGGTGGCAAAATAACTTTTAATTTCAGGTCATGAAAACTTAGAACAGGGTAATGCCAGCAGCAGAAATGACTAACACATCAAACTGTGGGTCAGTAAGGACTAGTGAGTTTGAACCTAAATCAGTAGTATTGAAACTACTTTGTAATTCAATCAGTAGTTTTGAAACTAAAGCTACTTTGAAATAGACTAAGTTGGAAGTGGAGGCAAGGCCTGGGAAGGTTTCCATTTGAGCTACTGTGGATTATTTCAACAGTTCTTCTGGTACTGCTTGGTGATGTATTTTTAGCACCGTCTTCTTGATCAGGAGTAAATTGATCATGCTTTTCTCTGACCTTTTAATAAAAGAATTTCTTCATCTAATCTCAATCCTTTCTTCTGTCCATCACCCCAGGGGAGGCTCTTCATTGGTTCCCAGATTCTCAATCTTTTCTCAAAATGAAAGGTGATGGGAATGTGCAACGTGTAAAACAGGCCAATGAAAAGGGGCTTTGTTGAAGTTGAGACCCTAAGTTTCAAAAGCTGAGACCCTGTTGGAATTATGTAGTGGGTTACCCTTCTGACCAACTAAAGAATAGGGCAAATGTTCCCAAACTTTTTCGGTTCTCGGTGCCCTTTGTATCTCAGCCTTTATTATTTTTTTTCAGAGCTCCTAGGCTAAACCTCATTAGGTCAAAACAACTTAATCAATATGTCCTAATAACTTAGTTGGCACTTGAAAAACATATCTATATGAAGAAAACAACATCATAATTATATTCTTAAATAACTACAATGACTTCTGATGGAATATGTGTGCTTGTTGGGCCCTGTGGAAATTCTCAAACTTTGGAATCACATTCATTGAGCACTATCATCTTCATTTTATGTGTCACACCGACTTTCATACAATACTTGCTTTTAACCACAGAAACAGATGAAGGCCCAGCTTTTCAAAAATCTGGTGTCATCAAAAGGAAAGTGACAGAATCTAATTCTGAAACTGAACCACCTTGAGCTAGGAGTTTGTGTGGTTTCTGAAAGGTGTCAACTGTTACTGTTTCTCTTAAAACATTAAAACCTCTTACAGAAACCCTGTGAGCTTCAAGCACCCCTCAAACTGTGGCGCTCTGAGATGTGCTGGCTAATGTAGTCAGGGAATCATGGGATCAGGGCGAGGAGTTAACTCTGCCTTGTGGCCCGAGTGCAGTGAGCTAGCTCTGTGACCCTGGGCAAGTCACGTTTCCTTCTTGCAGTGAGGGATTGTCTACATTTGTTAATCCCTTGTGGTTCCTTCTAGCTTTCAGTGCCTATGATTGAATGTCTTCTTATTTATTCAGTGCTGCCAAGGCAGCTTGGAAAGAATTTGCTAGCTTAAATAGCAAATAGTGCTTTTTCCGCATCCTTGTTTTGAAAGTGAGGACAAAACTGGTCTTGAGTCCAGCAATTTTCTCCACTGTCACCAACACTCCTAACCTCTGTTAGTTCTGACAGCTCCGAATTCTTTCTCAGGAACTATTTAAGGAATTTCATGCATGCTTAGTATTGGGCCTGAGACAGAAGG
The DNA here is from genome assembly GCA_004026585.1 of Noctilio leporinus. Classification (NCBI taxonomy): domain Eukaryota; kingdom Metazoa; phylum Chordata; class Mammalia; order Chiroptera; family Noctilionidae; genus Noctilio; species Noctilio leporinus. The sequence continues at coordinate 493,522 of PVIW01000300.1, forward strand.
GCAAGAAATGAGTTTTCATGTTCTGATGCTTTGAAATAAGTGGAATATCTCTGAGCACACATTCTTGCTTAATCAGGAAACTCACTAAGACTGCCTTTCCCTTTTGGGGCTACTAGTTTGGGCAAGATTGAAAAGATACAGTGCTGCCAGTCAATATCTATAAAACCATGCAGAGCTTGGAGAGCATGGAGGCTGATTTAGTCATCAATTCTGAACAAGAAATAATGAATGAGTTGTCTTGGGGATTTGGAGCAGGTCAAATGAAAAGAAGCAATAACAGTTTCTCACTCATCCAAGTGGTACATGCAAAAAATTATCAATACTTCACCACTAGTGGCTCTTATTGAACAAAAATAGTTAATTATTTATAAATTATCATTTTTATCTTATACTTGCATTTTTGATATTCTCTTTTAAAAGTATTTTTTTATTCCTGCATTGCAAACTTACTCATCTCTTAGTACAACTCAGTAGTTTTACTTTTCATAAATGGGCCTTTAATTCATCTGTGGTTCATCTTTGTGGTGTTAGATTCCTAGTTATTTCTACATTTATAGTGAGGCAGTTTCCTCACCACCACCTCCCTTTCCCCTTTGTTTATGCCCTCCCCTTAGGGCATTCTGTCTCTTTATATGCAGAATCTGTCTCTTGGCTCTCTATTGATCTATTTGTTCTTGACCCCTGAATATACTGTTTTTGTTATTATGGCTTTGTAGTATGTCTTAATATCTATCACAGGGAAAATCCTCATTCTTTAGTTTTCTTTTGAAAGGTTGATTTAGTCATTCCTGGACTTTGAGGGCAACAGAATATTGGAGAGGTAAGAAGCGGTAGACAAATATAGTAGTAGAAGCAATAGATTATATTCACACAAAGTTTCATAAATGGATCTTAAAAATATAATGAGAAAAAAGTAACAAACAGAATCATATGGGGTTGACTAACTTTCATAAAGATGTAAAACTATGTTTACTTAAATAAAATATACCTAATTTTAAGAGTACATTAAAAGCAAAGCCAACTCATGAAACATGTTAGAACAGTTACCATTGTTGGAGAGAGCAATGCTTGCTAGTGGATTTTGAAAATAGTAGAAAAAAACTGCATAAAATGAAAGTGAATTTATAATGGAGCAAGCCACGTTGGAGATAAAACTATAATGATCATTTTGGGGGGAAGCCATCAATTACCTAATTTTCAGATGGGAATCAGGGAGAAAGCCAGTTTTCATTACGGCATGTTTTACTAGTGGGTGGCAAAGACAAAAACTGGGGTCAGGTGTGGGTTCAGCTCTGTAAGTCAGTTTCTATAAACCGAATGCATCAGGCAGAGGAGAGGTCAGATTCTCACCAGGAGGAGCTGGAATCATTTGATCTTATCTTTGAAGAGATATTCAGATTACTTCGGGGGAGCTGGCAGGGAACTCTGTCCCAGAAAGCTCTAGCCCTGGATGCTGGCAGGCCCTGAGTATAAACATGCACAGATCCTTGCCTGAGTCACTCAGCACTCCACCCTGCTTCAAAGAAAAGAGCACTTTGTCCAGGAGCGCAGCGCCCTGACCAAGAGCTAAAAGCGTCTTCTTTTCTAATTGTCAATTATCTCTGCACTCCAAGGTAAACATTTCTCTTTCAACATCAGACCAGCCTGCAAGGTTCATTTAGGACAGGGCTATTTGAAGGGCTAGAGGAGTAGGGAGGTAGAGGAGGAGGGTAGAGAGAGCCAAGAGACAAAATTTAAAAACAAGACATACAGTCTGTTTCTTCTGATAGTTCACAAATACATTTGCCATGAGAGAATGGCCATCCATTAGCCTGAGGCTTCAGGGAAGGAGGAGGTGGGTGACACGAGGAATTAAGGTTCTATTTTCAAGAACTTCTGTGTGGATGGGAAGTTACTTCTTATAGAGATGCTTTTGTTTTATTTCTTTTTCTCAAAGCCCCATTTATTTTTTGGGAGAACAGAAGCATTTCATACCTGTCTTTATTCCTTCTTTTCCTTTCTCCCTCTTTCCCTCCCTCCCTAACTACATATGTACCTGAGCATATGGATATACTCATGTATATATAATATGTATATGTGTTTAGATCTCTTGAATACATGTACACCATGTATACACACATATACTTTTAAAAAGATAATAATTTTCCTATTTTGCTATGAGAGCAAGACTTAGCTCAGAAAATTCCAAATAAAGACCTATTTTTCTTATTGATTTATAAATTGAATAGGATTTCGATAGACTTGAATGTGCAGACTTAATTTAATTCAGTACCTCCCCAAACCTGTTGGGTTTCCATGATTCAAAAGAAGAGGAAAAGAGGACCTAGGAAGAAAGAACAGGAGCGTTTATTCTTGCGTAACATAAAAGGAAGGCTAATACTGAAGGACTTTTCCTAAAGTTGATCCTCCAGCAGGTATTTGCTTCAAAGGATAAAAAAAGGTCACTACAGTGTCTTTTGTCCATGCTTTCTCCCTTCCGTTTTCTCCCCTGAGTGACTCCTACCTCTTCCTTCTCTCCCCTACCTCACATCTCCCTTTGCCTGCCATACTGAGATTCCAGAAATTCATGTGCTAATTAGTGTGGTTATGATTTGCATTCTATCCAACCATGCCAGGAAGTGAAATGCAACATTTTCAAGTTCAGTAGCAACCAGCTAATATGAATCAAAGCAGAGAGACATGTTCAGCTAATTTGGGGGAAGGGGTGGTTGAATTTGTATACTCCAAGTTCAGCGATGACAAGTCATGTTCAAAGGGGACAGTCTCTGTGTTAAAATGCACCAATAAGCTTTCTACGCAAAGTGGAGAAAAGAGAGGCTGTTTTTGTGGAATGAGCTGTTAAACATGGAAGCCCAAGAGAATCAGGAAACATGTTTTCAATCAGATGCAAAGATTATTTCAATTTCTTTCCTGTTCTATCAATGAGACTTTTTAAAAGGATTTCAGGGAGGAGTAAATACTTGGATGTCCAGTTATTAGCCTAGATAGACTGTTAGTTTTGGGATGATTTTTTTGTTGGGGAAGGAAGAAAGAAAATATGTGGGTTTTGTTCTTGGAGCCATGGGCTGAATTTTGTTTCCAGTTCTCCAGCCCTTTTGGCATGGTCTTTTGTCCACCAATGCCCAGCAAGCATTCCATAGGACTGTTTGGAGTTTGGCCTGTCACTTTACCCAATACGTGGGCACAAATAAGGGGAAAGTTCTTTGCTTATTCTGGCTTAGTGAAGAGAGAACAGATTCACGTGGCTGGCAAGCACTAATTCTGGTGTTAACACCCAAATGACCATTTCAAGAAACAGGATCTTTGACCTTAAAACTCCAGTTACTATTAAGTTTCTGGGCTATCTCAGAGAAACTTACCAGGCTTAATGAATCTTAATGAAAATATTCCTTTGATGACTGTTTGAACTTTGATTATTAACTACAAAGAAATGTGTGCAAATACTTTCTGAATATTATGATGTTTTCCTGAACAGTCCATTTATTATTAATAAAGAAGTAGTTCAGTTCTCCTAATATTAGCTCTTGATATTGGGTAAAGCCATTGAACCTGTCTGATAATATCCACAATGAAGAATTGTTAAGATTAAATATGACATCATGTGTAATTCAGCTAGCACTAAGTATGTTCTTAGTTACAATTCTTTTTAGATTTCTTATTGATAGACTGAAAATTCTTCAGCATGATGAGGTATGTCTTAATAGATTTTTATCTTTGTTTTTATAATATAACATCTGGTGCTCAAGAAATGTTTATGAAATTTGTCATATGATACTGAAGGCCTTGAGATTTTTCTATGGGCTTTCAATCTCTTATATGCCTTAGCTTTTGTTTTCTGTTGCTTTATCAGGTAGACATGAAATTTCCCTCCTTTTGTTTTTTCTTTACAGTCTTTGATTTTATTAATACTCTGTTAAACTAACAAACCACTCCTGGACTGATTATATTTTAAGGTACAGGTTGTTGGTTATGATGTTACAGTTGTCCCAAAATTTTCCCCTTGGTTCCTCTCTGCCTGGTACCCTTCTTCCCTCCAGCAATCCCCTCACTTAGTTCATGTCCATGGGTCATGCATATAAGTTCTTTGGCTTCACCCTTTCCTATACTATTCTTAACATCCCCTGTCTGTTTTGTTTCTACCGATTATGCTCCTTAATCACTGCACCATTTCCCCAATTCTCCCCTTTCCTTCTCCCAGCTGAGAATCCTCCAAATGATCTCTGTACCTAAAATTCTGTTCCTGTTCTGGTTGTTTGCTTAGTTTGTTTTTTAGATTCCATTGTTGATAGTTGTGTTTATTTTAATGTTCATAGTTCAGATAGTCTTTTTTCTTAAATAAGTCCCTTTTTAACATTTCATGTAATAATGACTTGGTGATGAATTCCTTTATTGTTACCTTGTCTGGGAAGCACTTCATCCGCTCTTCCATTCTAAGTGATAGCTTTGCATGATAGAGTAATCTAGCTTGTAGGTCCTTGTTTTTCATCATTTTGAATACTACTTACCAGCCCCTTCTTGCCTACAAAATTTGGAAAATCAGCTGATAGTCTTATGGGAACTGCTTTATAAGTAACTCTCTGCTTTTATCTTGCTACTTTAAAGTTATCTTTAGCCTTTGACATTTTAATTATGATGTATCTTTGTATGATTCTCTTTGGGTTCAACTTGTTTGAGACTCTCTGTGCTTCCTACACTTGTATGTCTTATTCCCTTCACCAAATTATCTTTCATGTAAGTTTTCAATTTCTAGCTCCTTTTCGTCTCCTTCTGGCACTCCTATGATTTGGATGTTGGTATGTTTAAAGTTGTCCCAGAGGTGCCTGAGCCTCCCTCACTTTTTGCATTTTTGTTTCTTCTTTCTATTCTGATTGAATGTTTAATTTCTTCCTTATGGTCCAAATCATTTATTTGAATCCCAGCTTCCTTCCTTTCATGGTTGGTTCCCTGTATATTTTTCTTTATTTCACTTGGTATAACCTTCATATTTTTCTATTTTTCTTTCTTTGCTTTTCTTGCCATGCTCTGTGAGTTCTCTGAGCATCCTTAGGATCTGTGTTTTGAACTCTGACTCTGATATGTTTGCTATCTCCATTTTGTTTAGTTCTTTTTCCAGGGTTTTGTTCTCTTTTTTGTATTTGGTCCATATTTTTTTGTCTCTTCAAATTGGCAGCCTCCCTGTGTTCATTTCCATGTATTAGGTAGAACTGTTTTTATTTCCTGTCTTAGTAGCATGGCCTGTGTAGCAAAGGAACCAGTAAATGGTGTGGGGGTGGAGCCTTAGGTAATTGCCAGGGTAGTGCCACCCACTTCACTGCTTTGTGGCTCTGTTTGTGGTAGGGAACTTGGAGAGGGGACAATATTGCTGCCTGGCTTCTGGCAATTTGCACTATACTTGCCCTGTTTCTAATCACTTCATCCACTTCCCTTATGTGATTGGCATCCTTCCATTTGCTGCCCTGGGGCTTCTATGCATTTTGACACCATGTGGGCCTCTTTTTTTTTGTTTTGTTTTAACATTTCGTTCAAGAGAAACATCAATTGGCTGCCTCTTGCATGCCATCAACTGGGGACCTGGCTTGCAACTCAGGCATGTGCCCTGACTGGCGATTAAATTGGCAACCTGGCTGTCCACAGACTGGTGCTCAATCCACTAAGCCACATCAGTCAGGACACCATGTGGGCCTTTTAGACAGAGAAAATTCAGCAGTTTATTCCACTACCTCATGTGGGCTCTTTTAGGGAGGGGAATCTGGCAGTTTCTTCTTCCACCTCAATCCCAACTGGTTTTTACAGCTAGAGGCAATGGGGGTTTATCTCCCCAGTGCTAGAATCTAGGCTGTGTGGTCTGGCCTGGGGTTGGGATTACTGGCTCCCAGGTTGTCCCCTCCTAATTTTTATCAACCATACATGAACGTGGGACTGTCTGTTCCACCACGGCCACTTCTCTGCACCACACTGCCTCTCTGCCCTGTCTCTGTGATTCTGTCCCTCCTACCTATCTGCATGAATGTGGCTTCTTTAAATCTTTGGTTGTCAAACTTCCATATAGCTCAATTTTCTGATGGTTCTGGAGGTTATTTGTTTTTGAGGTTTGGTTGCAATTTTTCTGTGTTTGAGAAGGGAAATGAAATGCGTCTACCTACACCTCCATCTTGACCAGAAATCTCCGGGTTGATCTTGATTTTGTCTTTATTAACTCTTCTTGGTTCAAAGAGTCCATGATGATCACATCTTCTCATGTTGACTTAGTAAGTTAGTGACAATTGGCCAATCTGTTAATGTGTTTGATTCACTGTAACAACAGTGGAAGACTAAAGGGTTCCTTCACTTTAGTGCACTTTAAGTGCAGCCTTCTGTAGGCAGTCCATGCTTGAAACTGCTGTCATCCCATTATTGGTGATGGGGTGGGGATAGCTCATACCAATCAGCAAAGAAAGTGTCTAATGCAGACCAGACATTTTTTAATGCTTTTCCTTCTTCTTCTCCCAACACACACATGTACACATGTAAAGCTAACCTTCATTGCTAACTATGGTATGGTTTTGGTCTGGTGGAACAACAACAAAAACATGCCAGCCAGGTGAATCATATTCTGATTTATTGAATAAACATTTTCCATGTGAGAAGCAGTTAAAAAAAAAAAAAAAAAAAAAGAAAGAAAGAAAGAAAGAAACTACTGCCTATTCGAGCTGGAAAAGGCTAGTGTTTCCAAGACACTGGACTGCAGTTCTGAGCTGGGCTGGCTGCCACCAGATCACCTGGGGGAACTTGACAAAAGAAACTGACTTCCAGATCCGCCCTTGGAGATTGTCAGCCAGAGCTCTCTTGATGATATTTAGATCTGACCAGTTTTGACAACCAGTGCTTTTCCCCAATTCCTTCATTTTATAGGGGAGAACACAAAAGCCCGAGAAGAAGGGATTTGTCCAAGTTTCTTTGTGGGGGCGAGGGGTGAATTTGGAAGAGCTGAGAGGGAGAGGGAAAAATGAATATTTAGTGAATGTGAGAGTTTGATGAGAGCTGTATTCATTGCTCTACCTACTTGATCTCCTGACTTTGGCAAAGAGACATTAGCCTGCCCATTTATGGAAGATGGAATTTAGGCTCAGAGAAGCTAAGTAATTTGCCCAACTTTACACAGCTAGAAAATGGCAGAGATGTGCTACATATATAGATCAAATGATGTCTTCTTCTAAAGCCTCTCAGTTTGGATCTTGTCTCCTGAATCCTAATCCATGATAATACAGTAGAAAGTGACTTATTTTAAGATAACTAAACTGCTCAAACTGAGTAAATTATTATTATTACATTGACACGCTACTATGCAGTTTCCTGAGCCTGCATTCTGTTATGTTCTGTTCAGAACCTGGGCTGGTTCTGTTTGAACTAATGATTAAGTGTTCTGAATCTTAATCTTTGTGTTAATAGCACCAACACAGTGCATGCAACTAGATTTGTGTCAACAAGTATTTTTTTGGGAAATGATTATATGCACAATGCAATGTTAGGCACTTAGAGGAGAATGTAAAGGACACAATTTTGGTATTTATAAAGTGCAATCTTGAGGGGTTATAATAAAAAATTATGCAAGTAAAATATGATGAGAGTGAGGCTAGGGGAAGTTGAAGGTGTTTTGAGAATATGTGGCAGGGAAGTTTAACCCAGACACAGGGCCAAGGGATGCCTTTCTGAAGCTGATGGCGAGGAGGGGAACAGGAGCTGGGCAGGTGATGTATGATGGAGGCAGAGCATGGGAGAGGAAGTTTCAGAAGAGGAAACTGTACTTATGAATTCTAAGAGTGTAGACATTGTGTGAGGAGTTTGCATTTGACCAGTTGAAGGAATCAAAAGAAGCTTATTATTTCTGAAAAGGGAGGGAGAGAAGCTAGATGTGAAGGGAGGGGAGGACGGATAACTCCAAAGGGAGAAAAACCATGAAAACCTCATGAAGGCCTTTGGATTTTATCCTAAAGTATGGCTGAGTCACTGAAATGTCCCAATTCTGTAAAAATGATTTGGGGATTAAAACCAGGGTATAATATAAATATAAACTAGTTTATACTTTGGAGGATACTTTGATGGCAGTGTTGGTGATGGATTGGGGTAGATTGAACTTGGAGGCAGGGAGGCTGGTTAGGAGGTTATTTCATCTGGGGGCCAAAGTTATGTTTTATTCATCCTAGTAATTTCAGCACCTAGCACATGCCAGGAACCTAATATGCACTAAGTAAATACTGCTTGCATGAATGGAGATGGAAATGAATGTTTGTTCGGAACAAACTATCCCCCAAATATTTTTTGCTCATTTTGCCTTCATGTATTTATCCAAGTTTTCCTCCTCTTCAGAAAAGCATATGTTTTCGCTATCCAGTTAAACAGATATTAACCATGCTTTTAGGTTTAGCTTAAAGACCAGCTGCTTCTTGAAGCCTTTCTTGACTATTCTTACTTTCACCGATTTTCTACCTGCCTCAATTCTGGTCTGATTCAGAGTCTGTTTAAAGCTTCATGCCATTTCAACACACAACTTTGTTCCATGTGGCTTTATCTTCAACTATTTCTAAATTTAGCCAAGAGATTTAAAATTCATAAACTCCACAAATGTATATCCGTACCTACCTACCTACCTACTTACTATTAAGGCAAAAAGGCTTGAAAGAGCAAGACTCTTTCACATATAGTTGTGGAAGTATAAAATTTCCTCCTAAAAACCAAATACGAAAATATATACACACCTTAAAATACTCATACAATATGGCTAAGGATTTTTTTCTGCTAGAAATCAATGCTGAGCAAGAGTGTGGAAATGATGATAGAGATTTATATTCAAAATTATTTATCTCTGCTATAGCAATTTAAAGCAATTAGAGGCAATCTAACTATTCAGACATGGGCGGGGGGCTGAGGTTAAACAAATGATGTTATAATTATGTAATATTATGTAGAAGGATTATATTTGGAAAAAAATTAACATGGAATAGCAATTTAAAAAGTAAAGTTATAAGTCATTAATATAAATATTTTTATTTTTATGTACTGAAAATTTTCACAATGATATTATAGTTAAACTGACAACATAAACATTATGTCAAAGCACTGCAAAAGTATTTCATGTTCTTTCTTACTGCCCAAATTGTATAATAGGGCTACCATTCAGCATTCAGAGACTCCTCTCCCCAACACACACGTACTCACATACACACACACACACCCCACACCACAGACACCCATACCACAGACACCCACACCTTCCTGGCAGCTGATGCAGGAGAAGGAAGGGGCCATGGCTTTCTTTTCCTCTCTGTCTCCCCAGGCTGGCCTTTGGAAGGCTGCCATCCTCATATTTGCATGAACCAAGTCTGCAACCCACCTGACCAAGTTGAGCTGCTCATTTCTGGTTTACCTCCTGCAGATGTTCTGAGAAAGGAATCACTCACTGACAAGCTGTGGCCACGTAGGCAGATGGCACAGCAGCCCGAGAATATCTCCTAACAGGATTCCAAAGCCCAGATGTCTTCCTCAGTCTGCCTTTCCCATCTTGACAATGGCTTATGTTCTAAAGTAATTATCACAGGTCAGACCCTTATCCTCTTCCCTTCTCTGGAGAATGATATTATGCCTGGTTCCTTTTCATCCTGTTGAATGGCAGTAGGACATTCCCAAAAGCTCTACACAGGGATGGTCTAGCGTACTTTGGTGGGAAACAAACACTAAGAGAGTTGTTATCACATCCCATAAATGTCCGGGATGAAAGGCTCCTAGCTGCCAAGTATATTATGGTTATCTCTTGACTAAGAAAAAATTCTCTAATGTGAAACAGCAGCAGCAATATCTAGGCAGCACACTCCTCTGTCAGGAAGCAATTCCCTCTTCTCAATGGGAGCCAATGCCTGATCCCCCGTAGACCTCTCTTGACCTGACATTAAGAGCTGCGATCTGTGATGTTTGCCTTTGTATGTTCTATCTGCAACAGTCTTTAAGTCTGGAGTATGTATTCATTCTGACTGGCCCCCTGTAATGAAACCTCCAGCCCAGCATGTGCTAGGCTTGCACTGTGTGCAGGAGATTTAGGCATGTGTTACTTCCTTTAGGTCTCACAGCAAACCCTGGGAGGTAGGTGCTCTATGATTCTTACCTCATATACATGAAAACTGAGGTGCTGAGAGGTTGCCTGCCCATAGGTTAAAGATCAAGGACTCAAGTTCTGGCAGTCTAATCCAGGCATCCACACAAACCACCAGGTACTTTAGGTTAACACATGCAAAATGTATATAGCAATGCCTAGCATACTGCAAGTATGAAGAAACAATCAGCTAATGCTATCAGCTCTTTGTAGGAATCCTGGGCAGTAACCAATTTTCTATTTCAATCTTATATGCCCATAGAAGGGACTCTATTCTCTGTGGGGAATTGGAAAAAAACATAAATCCAGAAATAAATGTTTTTTAAGCATCTTTGGACTGAACACCTGGGAGTTGTATACAGAAGGAAGTTGCTATAGTCTTGGATTTCACAGATGATGGAAGTGTGAGAAATGGCAAGTTGGGGTTACTATCTTTTACACCACAGTTAATGGACCTTACAAAGCTCTTGGTTTCTGCCTTCAGTCAAGGAGCATATAGGTGGGGGAGGGTGAAGGAATAAAGAACTACAAGTTGCCTTTGAGGTACTAGCCTTCTCACACCCAAATGTGCTTATTTCTTAGGCTGCACATTTTTCACTTTTTATGAGATGACTTTTCATTTAACAACTTCCTTGATACTAATTTAACCAAGTTTTATCTGGACAAGTGTACTGAGGTTGGGGTGGGGTGGACTGGAAGAGAAACAGAGAGTGCAATGCCCCCCACCACCCTGAGACATACTAGGGAGTGTTCAAGCTGAAGATTTTATGGTTAAAAGGGAAATGTTATGCACATATGTATATGTTGAGTTGACTAAAAAGTCTAGTTTTTTTATGTAATAAAGGACACATTTTTCATTTTTACCAATAACTTTATTGATTTGGATATTTTGAGGATGTCAGCTGTCAACCTGCTTTTGGCTTCAAGGGGGTAGAGGCCAGAAATGCTGCTAAACATCTGCCAAAGCATAAGACAGCCCCACAGCAAAGAATTCTCTGGCCAAAATGTCAATAGTACCAAGAAACTTTAAAAACCACTTTTGACATGTTTGATAAGTTGCAGCACCTTCTCCTTACACTGCACTTTTCTTTTTTTTCGGCATTTCAGTTGCATTTTTACCTTTCTTGAAATAGTAAAGCATAATAAGCTTTACTTATTATGAAACTTATTATGAAAATGTTGTATATCTTTTTCCTTCTTCAATATTAAAATGGCTTCACAGAAATTCACCAATTTTGATGTTTGGTAAAATGCATGCTGATATGACAGCTGTCACAATACAATCTAACAGAATTTAAAAAAAATGAAGTTAAAGACAACTAAGTGCTACTAGAGCCATCATACAGAAAAAACTGAATGAACTTTTTGGCCACCCCAATTGGTAGCTAAACAATTTGAGGTAGCTTATTGATTTAAATGCCAAATGAGTACAGGTAATTGTAGTGTTTTCATAGGCCTATGGAGTGGCTACTTGATTTACCACAGATATTCATTGAGAAACATTTTGTCTTTTTTGGTGGAAGTAGGGAGTATAGAGTACATAATAAAATGATTTAGTTAGAAATTACTTTGGAAATGACTGTTTTATTTCAACCTTGAAGTAGCATGGTGTATCATTTAGGTCACAGCAACTCAACACCATCACAAAATCATAGTTGCTTAAGGCAACTCACCTTCAGTTCTCATTCACTCTGCATTGTTGGAGGATCTAATTAATCTCACCCTTTCTCATCCTTGCTCTAGGACCCAGGCTGAAGGTGCAGCTGCTATTGGGAGTGTAGCCAGTTGCAGTGTTAGAGAGAAGGGCAGGCCTCTGGGGGAAGGGGTATAAAACTGGCAATTAATGCTCCGTAAGTGACATAAGCAACAGACTCAAATGCCAGAACTCTACAATGATCCTAGGAAGAGTAATTCTGCCTTGCCTTGGAAAAGTAGAGTAGTAGTAATATTTGGTTAGTAATAGTGGTGGTGACTGCTACAGGAGAGCAGCGTTTAGGTAAGGTAGACCTCGGAAGATGCTAAGAACTATTGAGATTGTCAGTGAGAAAATCCAACTTGAAGAGAAATAAAATAAGCTCTTACTGAAAGGGTGTGTGGGGCTAGATTGGAAGAGCCTTCAATGCCAGGTTAAAGAATTTTGCTTTTTATACATGACATTAACTTCCAAACATGTTTTTGCTGATAGAGATCATTTTAAAGTAAACTGACGTAGATCTCAGCATGCAAAGTAGAAAAAGTGTCATCCCTGGTGGAAGAAAAGGTGAGGGGACTCAGAAAGTCTTTCCTTTTGGCTTCCCACTCCTCCCCTCTGTGGGACTCCCACAGCTCTTTGAGAAGCTCAAATGCCACAGCTCCAGAATCTGAAAGCATTCTTCAGGGTAGTTAAGGATTCCCCAATCCTTATATGTCTTGAAGAATGCTTTCAGATTCCCAACCTCAAGGGGAAGTTTGCTGTTAAAATTATGGTTGGCAATTACAGATGAAAAAGATAGATTAAAGATGGATTAGTGAGCAGGAGAAATTAAGATTTCAATAAAGAGACATAAAATACTAAGATCCCTGAACCTGGGTGTTGACAAAGGTGGATGTGTCTCAAAGAAATATTTGACAAACTGGTGACTGATTGGATTTAAGGGTTCATGGCCAGGGCAGAGTTAAAAAAAAAATGACTTCATGACGATTAGGAACTGGGGGAATGATGAAATAATGAATGTGAATGTCAAGATCAACAGAAAGTTCTCTGAATTTAGGCAATAAGTATTATTTAGTGCCTATTATAAGGTGTGAAGTACTTTAAAGAAACTATAAATATATTACTTTTAGGCAGCAGCAGTTTATCCTCACATGGCTGGTGCAGGCTCGGAAGTGGAACATTGATGCTCTAGGGAATGCAGGGCTGAAGGGGTGGTTTAGGAGACTTGCATGTAGAAATGAAGTGTGGGTCCTTGGAATTGATTATTGTAAGCACTGGTTTGCTCATGTCTGATTCTGAAAGAGATGCCACTCATAAAGACTAATCTCTGTCACATTTGGTATTACCGAGGACAGTGAGGAGGACTTGTCAAACTCACAAACTAAGGCATATTAGAAACTAGTGGTTTTTACCTCTGGGTACTTTGGATAGCAAGTTTATCTTTATGATGTGGAATAAGTGATCCAGAATTCAGATGGCTTAATTTTCTTTGCTATTGGAGACCCAAGATGATCCCTCACATTGGAGCAAAGGGTCCTATCATGAAGCTTGAGACAGAAGAGATAGTCCTCCTTACATAGATTGGATGTAGGTCTAAAACTATAGTGGGTAATAAGTTGGCAAATAGTTGAGCTGAAGAATCCACCTATATCTTTCAAGGATTAAATTATTGTAGGCCCATAGGGAGTTAAACCTTTTCCTCTGTAAGAACAAGACTGTTCTCTTTTCTCTTTCTGTGCTGCTCTGCAGCTGGGCTCAGAGCATAGAGTTCTTGGCACCTCAGTCATCTGGGTGCAGGAAGACAGAGAGTAGAGGTACAAGGACCCAGCATCCCTGGGCATCCCTCTCATTTAAAATTTCTAACTTTTTGAATTCTAATTTAAGAAATTCTCTTGACCCACTGAAGATGATGATTTGATTATCTATTGACATATGTCCTGGGTGTGTGATAGGGCTATCGCCACCTGGTTCTATTTTATGGTGTCAAGTCTGAGGGGGCTAGAGATGAAAAGTCCTCATTATTAATACTGTAAAAGATGATACTGCAATAAATAAATGTCAGCAAACTCACTAGAAGCAGTGCTGAGTGGCCAGTGATTGGCTATTAGAAATAAAATAAAGCTTAAACGAAAACACACACATTAAATCTTAGGGATCAAATCATGAAACTGTTCAGAGTCAGGTCATAGGGTATTGGGAAATGACAATCTTCTCAGAAGAGAATTGGGGAACTTGTTCCCTTGAGTAAAGAATAAGCTGTGGGAACAGATCTACAGGGAAATTAGGGGCATTTCAGAAGTACAAATAACCCCAAGGTTCTGATGTCGAAGAGAGAACAAGGGCCTGAAGTGAGAAGACTTATCCTGCCTCTGGGATGTCTTAGTTATCATCTTGAACAAGTTGTTCCCTCTTTGAATCATGATTTATTCATGCATAAGAGGTTTGAATTAAATATAATTAATCATGTTCTAGATTAATGTTGTTATTCTAAATTAATGTAACTTTCAGATCTGTATTTATAATATTAAGTACCTAAATTTATGCTAAATTCTGAATATATTATCTCATTTACTCTTACAATGACGTTCTAAAGAATGTATTGATAATATATGACAAAAATTAAAAAAGGCTGAGCCTCAGAGAGATTAAGTGACTGGCATGAAGTCACACAACTACTATGGAGTAAATTGGGATTTGAATTTAGTTTTGACCCAGTCCCATGCTCTTAATCTCCATGTAATATAAATTCCCCTCTGAGAAACTATGAATCTTTAAAAACACAACTGTAAGCAGCATACCCCTTGATTCTTGTCCTGGTTAGGGTTTATATATATATATATGAATGTTCTCATACTGGCAAGTATGTATTTTGAATTTATTCCTATTCTTTGGATTATCAAAATTTAGAATCCCTCTTGACAAATAGGCTCTTAAAATTGCCATAGCACTGTGCCCTCCCTCAATTTTTTTTTTAAACAATGGCAATCTGTTACTATGTTTTTATTTAAAATTTTAAAAATTTTTATTTACTTTTTAAAAAGATTTTATTATTTTTAGAGAGAGGGGAAGGGAGAGAGAGGTAGAGACATCAATGTATGGTTGCCTTTCACCTGCCTCCAGCCACAGACCTGGCTGGAGACCTGGCTTGCAAATTGGTTACGTGCCCTGGCTGGGAATCGAACCAATGGCCTTTGGGTTTGCAGGCTGGTGCCTTATCCACTGTGCTGCCAGCCAGGACCTTCCCCCCATTATTATTATTATTTTTAAAATTTTCTCCAGTTCACATTCTAGCCTCAACTTTAAAGCTATTCCAGGTCTTTATTCAGTCTTTTTTCAGGGCCCAAAGTGAAGGTCAAAGGAGGCTGTTGCTGCCTCCCCCTCTACCATGACCCCTAATCAGAAAGGAGTGGTGTCCCTCTTTCTCTTTTCTTCTCTCAAGGGCTTGTTATGAGCTTTCCAGCCATGACTGCCTCTATAGCCTTTGTGTATGAGTGTCTTTCTGCATCCTATAAGCTGAGGCTTATGGAGGCTTTGTAGGTTTGGATAAAATGGTTTGCTAACCTGCTTATTTGTTTGCCCTGTAAACTATTCCCCTTAACTAGAAGACAACACTGTTTTATTCCTTGAGCTAGAGATCAGGCTCATCATAGCTGACTTTACAAAAATTGTAAGTTGATAATGAGAACACTTGGCTTCCATTTAGAGCCTGTCTAGGGTGTCCATCACGTTCCAGGAGCCAAAAGTCTCCCAGAATGATGGAATCTGGGATTGGAAAAAGCCTTAAGGTCTTCTACTCCAACTTCCTGTCTGTTGATTGAATATCTTCGGCTTGAGAGGTGTTCTTTTCCAGGATTGCTGTAAATGGAACCATGCCCTCCAGGCCCTCCCCAGGGGAGCTGGGCTTTGAGCTGGGCTGCTTCTGGGCATTGGTGGCTATGCCCACTAATATCCGATTTGGAAGGAAATGGATGTGATTCAGCTGTGAAAATTACAAATTAGATTTTGGCTTTCAGAGCACTGTGTATTTTTAGAACCAGAGGAGAAGAGAATAAACATTATATTTTATGCCTGGTAAATATAATTAATATGTTCAGGAGAAAAAGACCTTCCTGGTGATTGGTCAGAATAATATCTACTAAATGTAAAATAATGTTAATTTTCTTTTTTTAAAAGATTTTATTATTTTTAGCGAGGGGTAGGGAGAGAGGCAGAGAGAGACATGAATGTATGGTTGCCTTTCACCTGCCTCCAGCTACGTAATTTTCTGTAAGATAACACTACACACCATTTTTTCTTATGACACCCCTCTTTAAAAAAGGTTCCACCCCCCACCCCCCCAGCAATTACAAGCCAGGAACTCGATGAGTCACTTTATAGCCACAGGACCCAGTTCTGTCAGCTGAAAACTGCTTAGAGGGTAGGAACATTTTTCTTCATTGTTACATCACCTCCTCTGTAGTGCAGTAGTTGGCACCTCGTAGAAACACAAAACCTGACTGTAGAGTGAGTAATTAGGAAATATATGTTCTGATAATAGAAGTTAATGCCCATGTCCTTCTTGCTGCTTGCTTACATGGCCTTTCCTTGGTGCCGGGCATGGGGAGCGGGAGACAGAGCTCTGCTGTCTTTTCCTCCTCTTATAAGGGCAATAATTCCATCATGAGGGTTCCACTCTCAGGACCACATCTAAACTTAATCACTTCCCAGACACCACCTCCAAATACTATCACAGTGGAGATTAAGACCTCCATAAATGAAATTTTGCAGGGATGTAAACATTCACCCCATAACAGGACTGGCAAGATTACATAGCTTTCCTCAAGTCACCAGGGCAGTAGAGGAGGAGTAAAGGCTTGGAGGATACCTGTCTTCCACTCCCGAGCTCCCAACAACACATTTCAGATCCTCCCAAGGGAGCAGTGGCTTCCTCTGTGATACCTTCTTTTCTGGCTAATGGGTATCCCAGCAGAGGGAAGGGGCTTGGGGAAGATTCCTTCCCTGTTCTAGGAAAACTGTCACATATCCACTGTAAACCCATCATTCCAGTTATTTCTCCATGTTCTGGGGTTTCAGTAAACAAAACAGAAATTTAGATTGGTTCTTAAGTCATTAAACTTTTGTTTCCAGAGTATGGACTCATTATTTAAAAATTCCTTAATTAACCGGATCCGGTAATTCCAACCAGGCAGCCATTTTCTTCTTTACAAAAATGCAGGGGAGCTGGTTGACATCTATGACTGTGTGACCCTAATTATCGAGTTGGGAAAAGAAATGATTGGCGTACCTCAGGACAATCATTTTTCATCACGTTGCCTGTCTCTGACCTGCGAGTGAGGTCAAGAACAAAACAAAAGATGTTTTGCTTGTTGCCTCTGTGAAAAGCACCTGAATTTAATCCTGTATTTCCTGATGTGTTTTCCCTTACACCCAGACCTGGCTCCCATGCAAGTCTTGTAAACAAAAAATAATTCCTCTCTGTATTCTCACATTCTCAGCAGAGAGTAATTTGTGGTGGAAAAACAGAGCAAGCATTGAGTTTATTCGGTCATTTCTGCCTAGGCCTGGCAAGCCGTGGCCTCTGACCAGCCCCAGCCAGAGCAAAGTGGGAATTAGTCGGATGCTCATCTTTCTTGCCAAATCCCGTGTCTCCCTTTACCCTCACTCCCACATGCTCATTTACTGCCTCCCTAGTCCAGAAAACTTGATGCCCCATCAAAAATTCCCTGTCACATACCCCATTCCCTCAGAACCCCACTGTCTATTCTATGACAAAAAAAAAAAAACAAAACTGCTAATGACCAATGTAGATAGTTGTATTGGCTCAAGGCTTAACTATTTCAAGTATTATTGCTTATTCATCAATGGATATTTAGCAGTTATTATTTGCTCAGAATGGTGCCAGGGGCTTGGGATAAAAATGGCGGTTGGGAACAAAACTACGAGAAAAGCAACCTCTGTTCTCAAAATAGCCTCTAGTCACAAAGCAAAGCATAGCCTTATGAAATGCCAGGTGATAGAAACAAATAGTTCATGCCATGCTAATGTACATCAGATATGTGGATTAACAGAAAGACGAGAGGAAAAGAGATACTGTGGTACCAGAAGTACACACAATCTCTACAAGTCCTCAAGAAGCAATGTTCATGGCAGGCATGTCTATGTGATAGCTTCTTCAGGACAGGTACAACAAAGCAGTAAGGATTTCAGTCGGGGTGACCTTTTGGTGACCCTCTAATCTCATCATACGGACTGACAGCTAAATCACCACTCATACACCATCTGCTGAGCTGGCAGTGCTGGTGATGTTGAGTGAGTTTTGTCAAAATGTTCCTCCCACTGTTGTCAGTGAGAAGACAGTCAGGAGGGAAGCAAGAGGCAATGAAGTAAATGTCAGAATTAATGTCAGCACACAGAGGGAACCCCTAGTGGGCCAAGGAAGTTAATGCATTTTCCTGACTTGCTATTAGTAAAATCTAATTAAATCAGATGCTACTAATTTGAAACTCAAGCTCATTTGGACCAGCCTGAGCTAAATGTTGCTTTTACTCTAGCTATGAAAGAGTTTTCTTAGCAAATTCCTGGGGTAAACAAGATTGCAGGGAATTAAAACACTTATTAGAATAGTAGAGAATCAATTTACAAGAAAACAATCATTGTACTCATTTAAAACTGTTTTTACCTGTTCATTAAAGCAGCCCATTAAGGACCTCTGCCTCCACACTTTGTTATGCTAGTTTGAATGGTTATGTTCACTAGATGGTGAAGACAAATTTGGATTCAGACTTCTCTAACTCATACTGGCTGCTTCAGAGCCTGGTTAGTCCGAATTAATGAAATTTGTTTATGGTCAGGGCAACCTCAGAGAGTCGTTTTGGGAAGAGCATTACACTTCATTAAACTCTCTTCCTGAAGGAAGGTTAAATTGTGAGTTTGCAGAAGCCATGCAATGGCTTTATCTGTACACAGATCTATACATAATGCTACATTAAGGAAAAGTTCAAGGCTGTGCTTTCCTTTTGAAGAGAAATAAGTAGTTAAGACTTGTGATTAGGCATCATCTTCTTGTTTATTTTTGACTCATAGGCCCCTAGGAAGAGAATGAAAGGAAAGCAAAGTATATCTCTTCCAAAGGAGGTTTAGATTCATGGAAGAGAACCACAAACCCCTATAGTTAACACTTACAAAATGACTATAAGGAATTGTAATCTGCAAATAATTTCTAGGGTTTGCAGCTTCTTTATTTGTTTATTATATATGTATGTATATGTGTGTGTATATGTGTGTGTATTTGTATATATACATTTTCTAGTTTAGTCTAGTAATATCTAAAGAAAAGACAAAACACACTCTGAGTCTGTTGTACAGTTACTTAATAACCAACCCAGAATTTTCGTAATTTGTCTATTTTTGTTTATTATTGCATTGATATGAAGGAGAATTGTCTAATGTTTATCAGTAATAAGAAAAGAACAGAGATATAAGAAATTTAAAGAGTAAAATGTTCTTATTATAGGAAAGCAAATGGCAGTACTGGAAACTTTAAATTATTCTGGAATCTGAATAGAAAAAAACTGGTGAGAGAATCAAATCACCTGTGGCATATTGTGACTGATTTGCTGAATGGTATCAGAACAGAACATACCATATGTGTCTTCTGAGTAGTGATACTATTCCAGCAAAATTATACGACATTAAATTAATGCTGCTAATTTTAATTTTATTGGTTTTCTTTGAAATTAGTTTGCACATTTGCTTGGGTTTTATAGTTCTAGGAGAGTCAGAAGCATAAGGGGTTTATAGGTAGTTTTACGTTTATTCTTATTTAAATAACATCATAATAAAGGTAATTTAAACCAATACTGGGAATTGAAGAGGTATTTTTCCTTAAAAGGAAGCTGGAGAACTAATGATTGGTAGGAACAGATTATTGGAAATTGAGGCATCCTTGGAAGTTTAGTGTTTCTGAGCCTGGGTTCCCAGGATTCCAGGTTGGAAGGTGTTCATAGGTATGCCAAGAAAAACAGATGGGGTTTCTACAATCAAGTGAATCCTGGCAAAACAGAGCTGTGTGTCCTTTCCTAAAAGCTCACAGCACTCATTCATGAAGTGAAACCCAACCAGAGTCAGCAGTCAAGAAACCTGTCCAGTGCTGTTCAGAGCAATATCGCCCAACCTTATGAGCACCCAGAGACCCTGGCCATGGAGGGCTGGTCTTCAACCTCCAGAACAAACCTCCAACAGAACTGTAGTGGGGGAAGTGAGGGTCAGGGTCCAGCCTTCATTTCCCGGATAGGAAATAGAGAGGGGGTGGTGAGCTGACTTGTAACCCCCAAAAGCCATACCCACTGGGAACCTCAGAATGTGATCTGATTTACCCACAGGTTTTTTGCAGATGTAATTAGTTAAGCCCAGGTTGGAATGGTTAACTTTAGGTGTCAACTTGACCTGGTCATGGGGTGCCCAGATATTTGGTCAAACATTGTTCTGGGCGTTTCTATGAAGGTGTTTTTGGGTGAGTTTAACATTTAAATGGATAGACTGAGGAACACAGATGCCCTTCCTAGTGTGGGTGTGGACCTCATGCCATCGGTGGAAAGTGTGAACAGAATAAAAGGGCTGCTTTTCCTGGAATAAGCAGGGAGTCCTCCTACTCAATTACCTTTCACCTGGGACACATTCTCCCCTGCTTTCAGACTAGAACTGGACCGTTATTACCTTCCCCTGGACCTAGAGCCTCCTGGCCTTGACGCTGGAGCTGCCGCAGCATCAGCTCCCCTGTGTCTCCAGTTTACAACCACAGATCTTGGAACTTGTACCCACACACAGCCTCCATGATCAGGTTATCTAATTCCTTATAATAAATCATTTCTGCGTATTTTTTACTCATCCTCCTGCTTCTGCTTCTCTGGAGAACCCTGAGGAGTGCAGAGGCCAGAGTGGATTAAGGTGGGCTCTAAATCTAATCACTGCTGCCCTTAGAAGGAGAGAAAACAGACACACAGAGGAAACGAATAGGGAAAAGGCCAAGTGATGCCGGAGGAAGAAACAGGACCGACACCAATGGGCCGAAGGGCGCCGGCTGCTGGCAGCCAGCAGAGGCTAGGAAGAGGGTGAGTAAGCTTCTCCCTCCAAGGTTCCAGAAGGAACTAATGTCATAGCTGGATTCTGGATCACCGGATTCCTGGACTGAATGAAATTATATGGTTTGAAGCCACCCCATTTGTTGTCATTTATGTGGTAGTCCTAGGACCCTAACACAGAAAAGGAGAAAGGGGGAGAAGGGGCCTATGCTTCAGCAGAGGCAGGACTAGAGCCCAAGTCTCTGAATTGGAAGCCAACGTGCTCTCTTCTATGCAGTTATCCATCAGTTTCCATCCCTACCTTGTTCTAGAAAAAAATAAAAAATCTGTATAATGTTTTTTCTGTCTAGAGGAATAAATGTAACAAACTGAAACAAAACATAGGCAACATAAAACAAAGGAATAAACAAATCCAATTCTGGAAGCAGCACAGTGCTATCAATATCTGTGTAACTGCTAACTGCATTGCTGTAAGAAAAACTGGGTTTTCCCAAGTGTGAATCAGTATCTGCCTATAGGCTGTCAGCACCGAGATCATCTAAAATAACTACTTCATTTTAAAGACAAAAACATCTCTCTAAAGTTGGTATGTTTCCTATTGCTGTTGTACCAGAGCACCACACACTCAGTGACTTGCAAATAACACGAATGTATTTTGTTTATAGTTTTGGAAGTCAGAAGTCCAAAACCAGGCTTTGTGGCCTAAAATTGAGTTATCAGTAGGACTGGTCATGTTTCTCCTGCAGGTTGTAGGGGAGAACCTGTTTATGTTTTCCAGCTTCTAGAAGTTGTCCACACTCCTTAGCTTATGGCCCTGTCTCGCTCTGACCTCTGCTTCCATTATTATCTTGACACAGCTGGCTCTCCTCTTCTTATAGGACTTTAATGATTGCATTCAACCCATCTGGTAATCCAGAATAAACTCCCTATTCTCAAACTCCTTAACACCATCACATCCACAAACATCACACCAACAAAATGCCATTTTCAGGTAAGGTAAGGCAGTTACAAGTCTTGGAGATCAGCATGTAAACATATTTAGGGAGTCATTGATGAGTTTATTATGTATTACAGGCAACCCCCATATACCATAGTTGTTAGGTTCCCTAAAAAAATGCCATTATATCTGAAGCCATGTTATATGAAACAAAGAACTAGTACAAAAAAGGTGGTTAGGTTAAAAAATTAAAAAATATACTATTATATTTTTACAATTAAGAGAAATATCTTAAAACAATTTTCACCGAAAGTACAACATATTAATAATAATTATAAGGAGAGAAAGCAGACACACAGAGGAAACAAATAGGGAAAAGGCCTATTAAATAGATAGTTAAATAATGTGTTGTCATCATGACTAAGCACCATTAACCGAGGGCATTTTCTTTTTGACAAGATATTTAATTTGAAAATTTCCATTCAAGTGTGGATTTCCATTCAAGTATCATATTTGCCTGTGTAGCCTTGGCTGGTGGCTCAGTGGATAGGCACCAGCCTGCAAACCCAAAGGTTGCTGGTTCGATACCCAGCCAGGGCACATAACCTTGCAGGTTGCAAGCCAGGTCTGTCGCTGGAGGCAGGCGAAGGGCAACCATACATTGATGTTTCTCTCCCTCTCTACCTCCCTCCCTTCCCCTCTCTCCAAAAATAATAAACAAAATCTTTTTGAAAGTTTACCTGTATTATTCAGGGATTTTCCTACTTTCAAATGAGATTTTTTTGCTCTTAAATGCTCTTATACTCCATTTTGTTTGTGGATTTCTCTATTACTCAAACCATGTTAAAATGAAGCCATGTTCTGGGATGCCATGAAGTACAAGGGTTTTCACTAATTTTTGAACCATGTTAGAGAAAAACTGTTATAGAAGTGCCATGTTATATGGGGGTTACCTGTGTTTGAGAGTGGCATAACTTCCATGCCATTACTGCACCCATAATTCCACAATGCATGGTATCATGAAAGTGGTCTTATAATGCAAGGGTCTTTTTCAGATTTCCAAGGTGTATATAGCACATATAGGAAAAATATTAACAAATTATACTTCAAACTGTACATCCAAAATATAGAAAGCAGAAGCACATTGGAAATTACTTGAGCCCATGGACACTTGAATGACTATTGATTTATTTCCTTATCAAAATGATGGCATGTGGTCTCACTGCCATCTGTCTGTGGTGCTCCTGGCCACTCAGCAGTCATCGAAGTGTTTGTCTTTTCAGAGTCCTTGTGAATTGGGAAAGGAACCCAATGCCAACTTGCTTCTTGAAAATGGAATAAGGATGTTTTTCTTTGCTCATATAGTTGTGCAAGGGTAATGATGTTTCACACTTATTTAGAAATATTTACAGGTCACTAAGCATGTTACTGTAGGATAGTTCAGGTAATTTTGAAGTAAGCCAGAAAGGTAGACAAGAGTAACAATTTTATCCTGTTTTACATATGAGAAAACAGGCTCAGAGGAGCTGTGTGCATTGTCCAAGGTCACATCTTTACAAGTCAATGAATCTGGGACCCAAATCCAGATATCCTGATTTTACCTCTCAGGTTATTGATCAAACTCGAGAATAGGTAGGTAAGGCAAGCAGAAATCAGATGATCGAACAATTACTCAGGTACATCAAAAAGGGGTAATAAGGCATGTTGCTCTCCAGGTTGAATTAAGAGTCTCATGGAATGGCAACTTGGTATTTTGAATCTTAAAATCTAAAAACTGGTCAACACCATGACACCCTTAACAAAAACTTCTGCTTAGACTTAAAACTATATTAAAGGCAAAGATGTTGAACAGTTTAGTCAAGGAACTAGTAAAAATGACCCATGGACATGGACAATATGTAGGGATTGGCTGTGGGAGTGAGGGTGGGGCAGGGTGGAGCAATGGGGGAAAATGGGATAAATGTCATACAATAATAATTAAAAGAAAATTCAAAGCATACTTAAATGCAACATTTTATTCAAGAAAGGTATGTTGAATATTGGAAATTAAGTATAATATAAACTTTAGGAAAATATGGTTCTATTAAAAATCCATACATTTCATGCCTCTATCATGTTATTTTGGCCAAACTTTATGCTAGCGGAAACTGAAATTGTGCTATTTCTAACATTACTACTAGGAAGATATGTAAAATATACATGAGAAGTTTTAAGCTTTTTTTTTAATTTGGAAGATTAATACTTTGTGATGGTCTGTTCTTTAAAGATAGGTTAAATTCTAAGTGGGGTTTCATTGTAAAAGAGCCTGTTTAAAACAGATATGGGTCAGGTGGTAACGGAAGGAACTTTCAGGAAAAGTGTAGATGGTTTGGTTTTAATAAGAAATCCTGATCAATTTAGAGTCTAGAGGACTGGCTCCAGTTGGCAGCTGAGAAAACAGCTTTCTTCCTCCCTCTCCCTTTCCCTTCCCTCCCCCTCCCTTCCCTTCCTTTCTTTTTTTTTCCTTCTTCTTTCTTCTTTCTTCCTTCTTCCTTCCTTCTACCATGAGCCAAGAACAATGCTAAACTTTAAAATTTCAGGAATAAGTTCATTCCATTTTTTAAAGAATGACTTGATTCCAAGTGGCATTTATCTCTAACTACTGAGTATGTCTGTTATTTTTTAACAGCTCTACCTATTAGAAAGTTCTTATTTGTAGCAAAATGGGTGTATCTGTAGTTTCTAATACATGGACTCAGTAATATTCTTTGGAATCAGACAATATCTCTTTTTTTTTCCCTCTTATAAGAGCCCTTTAATTATTTGTCTATGTCTTTAAGCCTCTATTTTCCAAGCCAGGTTAAGTCTTTGTTTATAGAAGTAGAGTCTCATTGGATATATTTCCTTTCATTGTCTAGTTTTGACAACTCAAACAAGAATTACTGAATTCTTGCCCCAAATACATTGGGTCATCACAGTAGAGTTAGTGTAGCTTGCCTCATGATATTGGCTTTATAGATATATAAAGGTGACTGACCTAATTTTGTGTGAACTTTTTAAGCACTCCCAGCTTGTGGTCAAATAAGACTGTCACATCTTTTGCAGGTTAGTACTGCCAAAACAAGTATCATCCTTTATTTATAAAATGTTTCAATGTTTGGAACCTAAATGTAGAGCTTTATGTGTATTCTGCCCAAATGTATCTTGTTGACTTTGGCCCCACTGACAAGGTCATGATTGGCTCCACCAGTCACCTATGCAGAGGACATTTTAAGGACTTTCAAGTTACCTCAAATATATTTAAACCCAAACTTTCCTACTGTCTTTCTGGTAGACTAGATTTACAAATTTAATTACATTTAACAATATTAAGATACTCAGAATTTGCTAGACTAGACTAGATTTATTATAATTATATAAAAATATAATTTTATTTATAATATAAAAATATAATTTGTTAATTATATTTAACAATATGAAGACATTCAGAATTTGCTTTAAAATGGAAATATTTCATCACAAAGAGGTATTTTATTAATACATTACTCTGAAGAGTTTTGAGGAAAATGCTAAACCTCAAGAGCATGGCAAAGAAAGTGATGTTCTAATGAAGAATGGAATAAGAAAGGTTGAAGGCAAGAGTCCATCCTGGGGAGGGAAGATCTGTTTTCCTAGAGGGAAATCTCAGATGTTTTTATTAGATTACAACAGATTAATATGCAGTTTAAAAATACATACATATGTAGCCAAAACTGGTGCACAAAAATGTTGCCAATGTGTAAAATGTGTAGAAATGTTATAGACATTGCTATTATAATCTTACAGATGAAGAAACTGAGACCTAGACAAAGTAATTAGTCCAAAATTTTGGAGTCAGTAAATGACAGAGCTTAGGTCTATTGACTAAGTCTTCTTCCTTTTAACCCCTTTCTAATCTACAAAACTGAAATTCATTATATGTATTTTCTGAAGGTTATGTTATAATTGATTTAAGGATCTCATCAGAAAAAAATGGGATTGACATATATTAATAATTTTTTTGTCAGGAACTGGGTACATTTAAAAATTCTCTGATTATTAAACTTTCCATTTTGATTCATGTCCAAGTGTGTGACTCAGTCTTGGAAATTGGCTACCAGTGTAGCCTGGGAGGGGGGTTTAGAATAGCACTGGAGAAGTGATATTGATCTAATGATAAATACCCTCCAGAGGGGAAATTTCATTAAATTTAATTTTGTCATGTCCAGGTTGAAGAACTATTCCCATCACCTGGGATCCTCTGTGTGGAGGGTGGCCAACATTGTGGTTAATACCAGAATGTTAACAAGGTGCACAAAATATATTTATCTTTGAAATGACTGAAGCACAGGGTGGTTGAATCATTTGCTTATGTATCCTTCACACAATGAACATGCACACTAAGCTAAATAAACTGAGGATATCAAGAAGAGTAAGCTGAGAATGATATTCTCAGATGACTTGCAGTCTAATAAGGAAGCCACTAAAAGCATTAATGCTATTCAGAACATTATAAATGTCTCTGCAGCCAGCCTTAACTTCTCATCCAGGCTTTCTGGGCTCTTCATGATCTGAACCTATGCTGCTCATTTTTCCTAATACCCACTGTTCAGCACAGAGGCACACTGTCCTCATTAGCCTGGTCTTGTCACCGTTGCACACAGACACCTAACCAGCTTTTGCTTCCTTCCCTTTCTCCCTCTCTCCCTTCCCCTACCTGTCCCTCTTTTTCCTTCCTCCTTCCTCCCTTTGATAAATGTCTTTGAGCCTCTATAGCATACCAGCCTCTGTGCTAACTGCTCAGGTTCCCTCAGAAGATCAGACATCTGTGTCGCCACCCTCCTGAGCTGACAGCCAATGTTTTAGCATTCAACTGCTCAGGCCACGTTTTCCTTTTTGATGCCTTCTCTTGATTATCCTTGTTCTGAGTGGTCACTGACTCTTCTGCAGTTGGATAGCTCCTATAATGTGTTTCTTGCAAGTAGGAATACGTTGAGTGTCAGAAAAGAGTGTTGTAGGAATTTAAGGAATGGGGAGTGCATAGGCCCTGGGATGGCCTGGGATAGCCTGGAGAAGCTTTGTGGGAGAGGTGAGGAGTGAAAGGGTCCTTGAGGAAGGGACAGTTGAATTTGGTAACTATGATCAAGGAAGTATTTCAGACAGGGGATAAGACAATGGTGTTAAAGGAAAGCTAGCCCAAGAGAGGAACCCCTGTCCTCAAGTCACAAAAACTGGTTTTGTTTTTTAACTTTTGTTTTAGGAAATTGGTTAGGTTACAAGAAGTGTGGAATCACTGTGGAGGCCAGACAACGGGTGTTCTCATTTATCCTTTGCTCAGATCTGTTGGTCATCAAATTGTGAAATGTCAGAAGAGCCACAACTTTAGGGGCCACAGGACAGAAAGTCCCTCCCTTATGGCAGCAATGCATGACAGATGGTCCTTCATGACCTCTGAACAATAACTTCTGCTTGCCCTACTTACAGGATGGCTAATTGCTTATTAGGCTGAAACCTGACTCTTGATGTTTTTCAGCCATTGAGCCTAGTTTTTCCCTTCTGAAGCCATATAGAGTAAGCCTGATTTCTCATCACTACCAGGGTTTCTTAAATGTTGGTAAAAATAGTATTGCACAGATGGAAAGTAACTTGAGAGATTAATTTCCTGGAGCAGGTGGCTTACAATTGTAGCTGAAGACAATGAAACAGTCCAGGAGAACACAGGAAGGTAACATAGCAGGGTGTTGAAAGTGCAGATGCTCACCTCAACTGTTTTGGTTTCAGTCTCCGCCCCACTGCTTACTGGCTCCTCCCTGGACCTCGGGTGTTTCACCTGTTAAATGAAAGTTACAGTAGCACCTACTTCATTGGGCTCAATGAGCTAATATACAAAAGGCACTGGGTACAGTCCCTGGCTCATAATAAGTGTTGAATGAAAGCGAGAGAAAAGTGGATGGACAGTAAATAAGACCAATAGGACAGAATGTGCCATTGTTTACAACTTGGCCAACGGAAGCCATCAGGGATGCCAGGCCCTGCAGGGACAATTATGCCCAAGCTGAAGAACTGATGAGACCATCCAACAGACAAAACCCAACTTGGACAGCTCTGCTGGTTGGCCTTGCTAATGGTAGATCACCTTGCCTGATATATTTCTAAGTGCTCAGAGTAGTATGGGCTTACATGATGCAAGCAGTGGAGTAGTAGGTTTGTCCCTGCTGACAGTATTTTGTGGTTTACCACATGGACTTTTCTTTCCCCCCCTGCCATCTATTTAACATTTCCCATACTTCTATTTTATTATTTTTAGCTCTAACTCACTGATTGACCTTAAATGATGGGTATCCCATTTTCAACTCCAGGTCTGTCTTTGGAGATCCTTAGGGCACTCTTGCAGAAGACTGTGGAACTGGTGACCCCATGAGAAAGAAAATATTACATTTTCAAACCTATTGTCTGTCCTGAAGGTATTGGCTGTGCAAACTGGTTTAATTATATTGACATTGGCTCGATACTTCTGGGACAGACCTCCAAAGTATGTGTGTGTGTGTGTGTGTGTGTGTATCTTTTATACATGTTTGATCTTCTGAGGAAATCCTGGCAGTTAGTATAGAGGCTGGCACTCTGTAGATGCTCAAAGACATTTATCAAAGGGAGGAAAAGAGGGACAGGTAGAGGAAAGGAGAGGGAAAAAGGAAAGGAAGCAAAAGAGGGCTAGACTTTCCCATATATTATTTAGATGAAATTACTTGTAGTAGTTTCAGCACCTGAGGTTATTTCCATTCTGCTCCGAGTGATGGCATGAACCCATGGTAGGGTGCAGTGTGGACAGCAGGAAAATCTGGGAACTCAGAGCAGCTGAGCTTGGTTTGGCTACAGTACTTCATTGTGCCCCTATATTCTCATCTATAAAATCAAGAGTTTGAATCTGATGATGATTCTTTCAGCATGAATATTCCATGGTGATGACAACAAGTTCAGTGTTGCACAGCAGTTCAGAGTTAAGGCAGGACTAGAGCATAAGTGTCTCAGGCCTTTGCCACTGCTGTTCTAAGATGCCAAGATGTTCTGGGATGCCGAGTAACCCCAGTCTTCCCACCTACCTGCCATCCTGTTTCTGTTTTGGCAGGCATTATGAAGTAGTCTCCCAGAATGATTAGGGGTGTTGATAGGAAATTATTTCTCTTCCTCTCCTGTGTGCTCTGGCACATGGATGTGTTTGGGCAAGTTGTCCCTGTTGTGATCATTATGCACTTAGTTATTTTTGTTCTTGTGCCCAGAAGCCTGTGGGGCATGGCTGCCTGGTAAAAGAATTTACAGCCAAATTAGTCCACCTGAGTTAAGTTACACAATAAGAACAATTGCAGAAAGCTGGTTTCTGTTTCCCTAAAATTGGTCTTTTGTGGGGCCATGGTGGTATCACATAGTAGACTTGGAAAAGAAGACTGCTGAGGTTGAAACTGAGGTTCCAGGGATTTCATTCATGGCTTAGTGGCATTGAAAGTATGGCTTTAAGACCCTGGACTATCACTTACTAGATTTGGAAGCTTGGATAGATTATTCACATCTCTGTTTTAGTGGACTTATCTGAAAGATGGGTTTAATAATATAACCCATTTCATAACAGGATTGGATGGGATAATAAATGTTAAGTCTTTAAACAGTGTCTGGCACATTGCAGATGTTTCATTTATACTACCTCTTATTATCATTTTAAATCATTTTGTTATTCTCATTTTAAAATTACAAAAGCTAAGATCCCAAGGGAAGTCTTTTGCACATGATTATGCCAGATTCAGTAGTATAGTCAGTTAAAACTCAGTCATCCTTACTAATTTCTTTTCACTCACATTTTCTTATACCTTTCTTTAAATAATGGCTTTCCATTTGGGTCTCAGGAAGTGCCTATAAGCACTGTCAGATAAAGATAAAGTACTGCTAGGGTAAGCTGTTCATCTATTTCTAAGAAAAGCATCATCAATTAGTCACCCCAGGGACTCCGTGCTACATTCTGGTATCACACTTGTTTCTGCTGCTCATCATGACACTTGTGCCCTCTTTGTCCTCAGAGGTTATAAGCTGCCAAGTGTACCTGCCCTTTTGGGATCCCATCATTCCAGCTGAAATTAGGGAGCCCATATCAATGGCATTATTTCCCACCATCATCCCTAGTCTACAGCGGACAAATATAATGGAGCTTTTCTGGAGAGGGAGTTTCCCCTCCCTTGTACATTTCTTCATGTCTGCTCTTGAGCCTCCTGACCACACACTGTTGGTGCAGGATGGGTGTTCAGATAGTGTTTGATATAACACTTTTACTTCCTGGGCCTATCACTTGGGGTCTCACTGACTTAGAAGCCTTTGATTTCAGTGGAGGGATTCCTTTATTAGGGAAAAAAACCACAATAATTTGATTGAACTGGTAGTGAGGCTGACATCTGGCACTTATGCCCAAGAAACAAAAAACAAAAAAAAATAGGTTTAGTTTACTGGTTAATTGGATTGATTCTGATTACGGAGGGGAAAAATATAGTTGACCCTTGAACTGCCTGGGAGTTAGGGGTTTGGGCTCCATGAACAGTCAAAATTTTATGTATAACTAGATTTGGCCCTTGGCATATGTGGATTTCCAACCAAGGATCAAAAATATGTAATTGCTTCCCTGAAGTAAGACAGTGAAGACTCTATCTGAAACTCTCAGTGCTTCCATACACAAGCACAGACGGAGGCCTCAACAATGAAATGGATAGGATTTAGATCCCTATGGAAGGACAGCTTGGTTCACAAATGAAGAATTCCAATCCAATGAGGTAAAGAAAACAGGCAATAGGTAATGAATGCTGACAGTTACAGTTGAAAATATATAATCTCTTTCTCTGCTACATACACATTAAATATTTTTCCTTCTCCCTTTCATTATTTTACAAAGGAAGCATTGATGGTGGATAATTTCTAAATTTAGTGTATAGGTTGCAGAATAAGGTAGAATTTTAATTTAACTATAATTAGAAATATTGTCACCTGAAAACAAGAAAAATGACTAGTAGATCTTTGTGTCAACTTTTTTTTTTTTTTTTTTTTGAGACAAAGGTAAAATTACCTTCATTTGCATAAGGGTTGCTTTCATCTCATGTAGTGTAGATCTAATGTTGTTATGGCCACTGTTTAGAAGTTTATTAAATATGTGTAGAAGGGTATGAGTAACCAAAAGAATGGACTGTGCTTGTTTTTAAAACTGTTGTTTCTCTGTCCATATATTCTGCTCTGTAGTGCAAACTATGATTCTCCCTCACCATGGCTAGCTAGCTTCCTGTTAGGCTCTCCTGCAGGAAGAGCTGGTAGGGGAGGGGAATGGAGAGAAAAAGAGAAGTTTCACATAGTAGGTGTTGACATTAATTTTCTCTTTACTTTACTCACTTTTATCTCAGGGTTTTACCTTTCCATTAGCTGTTCCCCTTTGTTTGTACTGTTACTCCCTTTAGTCTTTAGGTTGGTTTCTATCTTCCTTTTATTCATATCTCAGTTTCAGCACTATCTCCCCAGAAAACCTTTCCCTGACCCCTTAATCTCAAGTAATTCTCTACTTGAGATTTAATTCTCTGTTTAAAAATTACTTGATAAAAGTTTATATATAAATTTGTTTAAATTCATTAGAATGAAAACTCCGTGTGAATAAGGTTCCTCCCATCTTCACCTCCCTCCCTCCCTCTGTTCCTGCCTGCCTTCCTTCCTTTTTTCTGACCCACATCTGGTATAAACTGGATACTAAGTGAAAATTTGGTGAATAAGTTACACTAATTAATAACTTTTCTTTCCTACTACTTTCCCTTTCTCCAGGTTAAATTAACTTCAAATTTTCCATAGGGTGAGCAAGGCAGAAATTCTTATCTCTTTTGTTATAGGATTCAAAAAATAAACAACATTCTACTTCTACTTGTGTATTGCTGATAACACAAAATATTTTACCAAAAATTTTGAATTAGATTCTGGGGTTAGTAGAAGGAAAGCAGTTCTTTGAAAGCATTAGAAAGTAACTTAGACAACCAGGTGTTCAGGTCCAAGATCTTGAACAGGAGTGAATTGCATTGAAGTGAACTTGGAATTTATGGCTGATTTTAGTCCTCAGGGCCTATGCTGACTCACAGATCATGGCACCAAAGCCAAACAAAGTTGGCAGCCTAGAGCTTTTGGCAGGCTCACAAGGTTAGGGTGATGAAACTTGGAGTTCAGATATACTGCAACAGCCATGATTTGAGGGGGAAGGATATCATAGGAAAGAAAACCACTGAGAGGTGAACCTGGAACTTTTTGGAAAAATCTCCCTCCAGACATTTGTCAACTCCGAAGTAGTGCATGTGGAATACTCTCAAAAATCATGCAAGAGCTGCTGCTTCAAGGCTGAGCATTTAGCAGAGAGTTGGCATCCTCACGTAATAGGAGTTAGGTTTTGCTGTTAGAACCCATCAAGCGGGAGTCCCCTGGTGAACACTCCAGGCTTTGTGATGAGATACCCAAAGGGCTATACTAAAAAATAACTACTAATTTGAAATAGGTGAGCTCCAACTGGATCAAGTATCTACACCAACACTTTGTCTATCTGAAGAAAGATAACACCATGTTAGACTCACTAGCATTCAGTCAAAAGTTACGGGGTAAGCCAAGAAACAAAACAATGACTGATGCCCTTACATCCCACCCCAAGCAAAAATAGATAATATAAAGAGAATCATAGGTTAGAATGATAGATAAGGACTTGGAAATAATTATCACTATATTTATATTTATGATAAAAATAGAAATAATGTAACCAAGGAACTGGGATCTATAAAACAGAGTAATATAGAAATAATAGCACTAAAAAATGCAATAAATAAAACTAAAAATTTAATAAATTGATGCATTTTACTAGCAGGCAAGTAGACTAGAGAATTAGTAAACTAGAAATAGATACTAGAAAATAGACTGAAGTAGGCAGAGAGGAAAAGAATAGAGAATGCACTAAAAAAAGTAGAAGAGGTATATAGGTCATAGTAAAGAGTTCTAACATATACTGGCATCTCAGAAAAATAGAAAAGAAAGAGTAGTATAGGAGGAATATGTGAAGGGATAATATGAAAAAACTTCCCCAGATTTGCTAAAGAATTTAAATCCTACATACTTGAGTACTATAGTCTCCAAGTAGGCTAACTATATTGCAATAATGGTGTACTGACAGTTCTTCCCAATGAAACTGGAAAGAAAATTATGAAGAGAACTACAGCTTCATGAATTAGTTTCCAAGGGCTGCTGTAACAGAGTAACACACACTGGGTGTTTAAGCCAATGGAAATGTATTGTCTTATCATTCTGGGAGCTGTAAGTCAGAAATCAAAATATTGTTATGCCTCTTTTCATCTTCCGGTAACGTTAGGTAATTCCTGTCCTAATCCTCTGTCTTCATATCATCTACCCTCTGTGTGTCTGTCTCTATGTTCCAGTTACCCCCTTTTATAAAGACGCTGGTCATATTTGATGAAAGCCACTCTTGTGTTCTCATTTTAAGTTGATTATCTCAGTAAAGACCCTGTTTCCAAATGAGGTCACCTTTTGAGGTACTAGGGGTTAGGTCTTCAGCATTGTGTGTGTGTGTGTGTGTGTGTGTGTGTGTGTGTGTGTGACATCACTCAATCTGTAACACCTGGCATATCACAGTAAAACTGCAAAAAATAAAGATAAGATAAACTTTCCAAAATATACAAAAATTAAATACATATTATCATCAAAGTAGGAATAATAAGATAGAACCCAACCTTTGAAAAACAGAGGAATCTGAAATAAAGTAACTTTCAATCTAGAATTTTAAACCTACCAAAAATCATTCAAAAATAAATGTGAAATAAAAATCCCTTTATATAAACCAAAAATTGGGTTACAAAAAGATCAGTACTAAAAGAAATCCAAGTTTTTGAGATGGAGTAAAATGCTTATAGGGAGAAATAAAGAGCATTGAAAAGGATAAAAATGTATGTAACTATAAACAACTATTTATTGTTTAAAATAGTAGTATTATAATGTTTGAAATATATGTAAAGTTAAAAATCACAAGAACAATAACACAGGAAATAGAGAGAACTATATTTACTTAATGTCTTATGAGGTATTTAAATTTTATAGACTTTCTAACTTTATACACTCATTAGGGAATGATGTATGTTGTAATCTCCGGGATAATCACTAAAATTACAGTGATAAAAGAATGCATTTATAACAAGGTAAGAGAAGGACATATATAATAGTAAAAGTATAATTAATTCAAAAGAAAGCAGGAAGGAGTATAGTACAGGACAAAAATCTGATAGGACAAATTGAGATTTTATTAGTTATATTTAACATAAAAATTAATATTTCAACAAGAGACTTAAGATTTGCAGACTAGATTAAAAGTGCATGGATAAACATAAATGAAGAAAAAACTACAAGTAACAATAACCATACTAAGCTCCAGATGTTGGTTTCGAGTTCCACACTCTACTAAAGGGAGTCAGGGCTCCTATGAAAAATGGTGGATTCCAGGACTGGGGAAGGGAAAGGTAAGATAAGCCTGAAATAATCTTGTGCAGGAAAGTAAATAAGTGCTCAAACAATCATGATGACAGAGGATGTGGACCCAAACGCCATCTTGAAGGAGCAACCCCTGGTCAAATCTGGGATGTTTTAAGCTCTAACTTGATAACGGTGGTAAATAAGTATAACCAACTGAATGAAATAAGAATCTGTAAGTCCACATAGCTGTAATATAAATAAATAAATAATAAAGCTCTTTTATTAAAAGCTTTTTTTTTTTAACAGCAAGACACCAATTATTAAGTGCAACAGAAAACACAGAAGTTGAAAACCACTATTTGACCGCCATTATCATAAAATTGATTGAGGCCAGATCACCAAAGAATGACTAAAATAGTGGATTAAACATTGAAGATTAATAGGATTTTTACATCATCTCATAATCCCATAAAATCTTTGTTAATTACAAAGAGAAATGTAGAATGAAAAAACCTGGAAAACAACATCTTAACCAAGTGATGGAAATTGACATCATTAGTAGCATCTTGTACTTCCTCATATGATGAACCGAAAAAAACATAATATCATGTCTGGAGTATTCTTGTCAAAAGCATAATCCAAGTTTAACCAAGAAGAAATCTCAGATAAGCTAAACTGGATGGTGTTTTGTTCTGTAGTCTTCAAATAATATTATGGAAGAACAAAGACTGATAACATATCAAGAGAAAATGATATCTTCTATTAACAACTTCATTCAGCATTTTACTCACAGTTCCAGACTGCATAATAAGGTAATAAGAAGTAAAAGAATAAATACTGGAATAAAAGGATATAGAACTGTCCTTATTTGCAGATGCCATGCTGTTGTATGTAAGAAAAATCCACCATCCGCTCTACAGAAACTTGGCTAGCGTTGGAGACTCCTAACCCTTGGAAGCTGTGATTAAAAGCCCCCTCCCAACTTAGACCTAAAATTAAAATAAAAAGTAAGTTTATGGACAGACCATATAAGATGCTCAAAGCTTGTTGAATTCAACAGAATCTATTTTCACTGATTTTACGAGTAGCATGAATGCCCATAGAAGTAGCATTTTATGGACATACCTGACTATGACTAATTTAAATAATAGGTTTTATTTACTAGGAGGTTCTTCCATGTCATCTTATGTGAGTCTCATAGAAACCTTGTAAGGTGAAAGATAGTTGCTGTTCCCCATCACAAACTACCAGTTATAGGGTTCGAGTATTTCCCCTAAATCACATAGTAAGTGGTGCACCTGGAAGCAGAATGAAATAGCATAATGGGTCAAGTGCATTTTCTTCAATGTTCACTATTTGCTGAATGGATCAGTATCAGATTCCCCTAACCCCTCTTGAAATATGAAAGTTAACTAGATAATAATTATAAAGGAAGACTTTTTGCTGAAATTATTTTATGACAACTTCAATTGCCTAGTGCAGGGCCTAACAGAATGTTGCTTATAGAGACATGAAATCCTAGAAATAAAACATGGAATTATAGAAGTCATCCAAAGAATATTTAGTCTTTTTTTACATTTATAACTTGATACTCTTCATTAAAAATTTTTTCACTTACAGTTGACATACTATATTATATGAGCTTTAGGTGTACAACATAGGGATTAGACTTTTATATAAATTACAAAGTGACCATCTTGATAAGTCTAGCACACATCTGACACCACACATAGTAATTATAATATCACCAACTAAATTCTCTATGTTGTACTTTATATATATGTTGTGACTCTTCTTTTTCTCTTAAAAATAACCCCAGTTTCCTAAAGTTATCTGGCAAGCCTTTGTGTCATTCACTAAACAAAACTTGAGCACCTTGTAAATATTTTAAATAGTATGTAATCAATTTTACATTCCTAAGCTAACCAACTGGCTTTATATCTAGAAGATATAAAAAAAAATAAAAACAATGGCTTTTCATTTTCTTCACAGCCTTCAAGTTTTAAAATTTTATTTCCTTCATATCCTTGTAATTTTCAGGAATA
The DNA here is from genome assembly GCA_004026585.1 of Noctilio leporinus. Lineage (NCBI taxonomy): Eukaryota > Metazoa > Chordata > Mammalia > Chiroptera > Noctilionidae > Noctilio > Noctilio leporinus. The sequence goes on from PVIW01000300.1 coordinate 529,916, forward strand.
AAAATTTTATGCATATAGGCATGTTTTGTGTATAAGATGCTTAGCAACTGCTCCAATACGCTCTTTGATCAAAAGTCCAGCTGGGAGAATCTGATGGAACAGAGAAACATTATGACATGTTATGAGGATACAGTTGTCCAGCTCTGGATCAAATCTCACAAACCCCTGGAGTAGGCTGCTGACAGATGCAGATGGAAAGGTGAAATGCTTGAGCGCTGGAGGCAGGGAGTTTCTTCCTTCATGGAATGTGATGGGCGGCAGGGTTGCCAAAGGAACGAGTGAGCCACCTTAAAGCAAAGAGCCTGAAGGACCCAGAGGCTGCCACCTCCTCCCTTGCCTCAGATTCTAATCTTGGTTTCTGACTGACTTGTCTTGGAGTTTGTATGATTTGACTTCAATTTCCCATGTATGTGAATAATTTTCAAATGAGTGAGAATTCTTTAAGGTCCATACTAACAAATGTAAAACCACTTTGCATATTTTATCCCAACTGGCTTAAAAACTGTTGCAAATTCACACAAAGAGAATCGAAGAATTACCCCAGTGTCGTGTTTGGTAAATCTTTGACCAGGCTTACACTGTACAGAGGATGGTTGCTATTGTAACTGTACACACCACAGCTGGAGCTAGGAAGGTGACATTAAATTAAGCAGAATATATTTTTGTCTTTTATTGCTCCTGGATAAAGGGCAAAATATTTCAAAGAAGATCCTATTTGCACCTCAACAGTGAGATAAATGTTGTATTTTCTGGCAGCAACGCATGCTGTTAAGGCTGAACAGTAATAAAGAGATGGATTTAGTGGCAAAGGAAATACTAAATTGGGATTCAGTGAATCTCCGGCTTACTGTAAACTCTGGGGACATCATGCATGAGCCCAATAAATAAGTGAAATAAAGAACGTTTGGCAAAAGAGCAAGGAACTAACTTGACAGGGAGATTCCTGTTCTCAATTACTTCAGGAAGGAAGGGAATGAGGAGCCAAGAAGTAGAGACAAGGTGTATGAATGTGAGAGAAATTTGGGAGAATATCAAGAAGAGTTTTGCTGGCAACGTGAACTGACATAATGATATCTGATTATTATTCTGTCCTTGTGATAGAAAGCTCTATAAACAAACACTTTAATTGTATACACAGCTGAGCTAGGCTAATAATGTTCATGATTGAGATAAGGTTAAAATGTGGGGAACTCAAGGAGAATGAAAGGTACTATGTTTGACTATTGGAAGAACAAATATTTTGGAACAAAATATACCAGAAGAAAGTGTGAAGACTATCCAGAAGCCCCTGACATGCTTTTTATTCCTCAAATGTGTGGATAAACTGGCTTCCAACAGGGAACATAAAGGAATAGTTTGCCTCCTCTGAAGTGTGAAGGAGATGATTTAGGACAAATTAAAGGGAGGTCCCCAGCCTGAGGAAGCCTCTTTTGTATGCCAAGAACATTCATAGGGTAGCCCGCTACATTCTTTTTTCAGCAATAGTGTGACATGGAGCCATTGACTGGCAGGCAATTACTGGCTGACTGGGGCTAGGTGTTTAAGCTCCTACAAAATAATCTTTTCTATCTGCATTCACTGAACTCATGATTTTGCCTCATGAGGTCACAGACTGGTACTCCTGAGGTGACTGGGTGAGGAGACATAAACAACACACCTGTCATTCATTGGAGGACTTGCCTTGGCTGCTGAGGATAGAATAAGGCAAGATGTTGCCCTCAAAAATTTTAGACTGATGACAAAATCATATATGAGCAGTGCAGGGTACTAATTTAAAGGCTGTGCCAGGCATTGAGGTTACAGGTAAAGAAGGCAAACTTCCTCCCTCTGTGCTGCCTAGAATATTGTGCTGAAGTATACAATCAAAACCCTGGAAATTTATGGTGATGGGGGAAAAACACAAGTGTGGATTTTGGAATCAGACATGCCTTGGGCTGATTCCCTGTTCTGCTCTTGGTTTTGAAGTTGGCTGAAGGATTTAGCTGTCTTCAATCTCGTTCATCTCCTTTACTCACTTGAGTGTGTGTGTTTGAAAATCAAAGATGATCCTATCAGTTGCTTTAAAAAGTGGATCCTCAAAAGGGTAGCTCTGAGGCTAAGCAAGTTCAGATTTCAGGTATGTGTGAAAACATCCCAAGGGTGGGGACTCTGTAGGAGTCAGCAGGGGTGGTGGCCCTCTTTTTCTCATGGGACATTTAGGATGTGAACAGGGGACATGGTAGGATGTTTGGGTCTCTGCAGTATCCCCATCCATTCATTTTACATGAAAACTGTTTAGGAAGGAAGCAGAGTTTTCTCAGGTTCAATAGGAGTTGCCACTAATGAGAGAGAAAAACTCTCATAATGCAACTTAAGTTTAGCAGGTGCTGGTACAAGTGATAGAAATGCTATGGGAACAGAAATGCCAAGCAAGTGGCTCTGGAAAGAAGGGAAGGAAAAGGGGACAAGAGTCTGGCCCTGTGGGCTCCCTCAGCAGGAAGGACATGTGTTCATCTTCCCAAAGCTGGTAAGACCAGCTCCAAAGAAAGGAGAAGGAAAAGTAAGAAGAAATTTCATTTCATATGTTTGGTTGGCCCTAAACCCTAAGCACTATTAACCTTATTATGGAAAGAAATCATAACAATGAAATAGTACTCTGAATAGCTGTCATTTTATGTTTTTAAAAAGCATTTTCAGTTATTTGATTGCTCTGGTTTCTCATAAATCTCTGTTGAGGGAGAAAGGCAGTCCAGAGATCATTAATTTCATTTTACAGATGTAAACACTGAGGCAACCCGCTGTTATAGAAGCACCACCAAACTACACTTAGAATATCTGAGTGTTACCATCTGGTACCAAGTGATCTAGGGAAACACATTTTTCTTTTTTAAATATTTATTATTTTCAGAGAAAGAGGGGAAGGGGGAGAGGCAGAGAGGGAGAGAAATATCAATGTATGGTTGCTTTTCACCTGCCTCCAGCTATGGACCTGGCTGGAGACCTGGCTTACAACCTGGCCATGTGCCCTGGCTGGGAATCAAACCAGTGACCCTTAGGTTTGCAGGATGGTGCCTTATCCACTGTGCTGCCAGCCAGGGCGGGAAACTCATTTAACCCTGCAGAACCTCAGGTCTCTTAGCCTTCAATATGGAAACCAGATAATCTTCTAAATGTAGAATAAAGATCCTGTGATCATTCTGAATAGCTGCTGTGATTAGCTGTGTTTTATTTTTATATTGTTGAGACTATTACAGATGTTCCTCCTTTGTTTTATTTTGTTTGTCAGTTTATTTTGTTGGTTGGATTTCACATATGAGTGAGATCAGCCACTTTGGGAAATAGTATGGAGTTTCTTCAGAAAACTAAAAATGGAACTGCTGTTTGACCAGCAGTCCCCTTCTGGGACTATAACCTGAGAATCTTAAAACATCAATCAGAAAGACTAGATGCACCCCTATGTTCATAGCAGCGTTATTTACAATAGCCTACATCTGGAAACAGCCCAAGTGCCCGTCGGTAGATGAGTGGATAAAAAGCTGTGATACATTTACACAATGAAATGCTACACAGCTGTAAAAAAGGGAACTTTTTCCCTTTGGATGGACCTGGATTAGTTGTGTTTTAAGATGTTGTCCTTGATTCTTGCTGTCTGGTTAGTCACACTCTCCTTCCCTGTGTGTGAGCTGGACCTAATGTCCTGCTTCTAACGAATATGGCAAAAACGCGGTAGGTGGGGTACCATTCCTGAGATTAGTTGACAACTACCATGACTTCCCTCTTGCTTGTTCTCTCTTTAGCTCTGCTCACGTGCTTCCTGTAATGAAGCCCGCTGCAGACGGCCCCTAGCAAAGACCTGGGGGAGGCTTTTGGACCACAGCCAGTGAGAAACAGACTTTTAGTGCCACAGCCTTGAGGGAATGAATCCTGCCAACAATCATGTGAATGAACGTGGAAGCAGGTCTTTCTTGCCCAGCTGAGCCTTGCGGTGACTAGGACCCTGACCAGCATCTTGACTGAGCCAGTTCCTTGGCTCCCTGCTAAGCCACCACTGGATTTCTGACTCACAGAAACTGTGATGATAAATGTTGATTTAAGTCCCTAAATACTGAGGTAATTTGTTATATAGCATTAGATAATTGAAATCAAATACTGTTTGTTAGAGCCAGAGATGATCACAGATTTCTTTTCCCTCATTTTTATTTTAGCATTTCCTAAACCACTCATAGCACGTGGGGGCAGATGCAATTCTGTGTTGGAGCGATTCAACAGTTAAAATACATTTGAAAAATGCTTCATGGTTTATCTTATTCTTGGTAATACTTAATGTATATACTATATTAAAGACTTAGCCACATAACACTGTTAACATAAATGCCTATTAATAGTCCACAGAAATTATAAATGAACCCAGTGCTTTAGGAAGCACTAGCCTGGCTCTCTTAATATTATTTTGAGCATCTTTCTAAGATCAACCCCTACTGCCAAGAAAATAGGACAGAATGGAGCATTTTGTATGTGACATGTGCTATCTTGTGTTCAATTAGGAGAAAAAGACATCTAGAGGATACCCTTGTTGGTATGAATAAGGATACCTTTTATTTCCTTCTCTATACATTCCTATGGAATACCATAGTGGGCCTATATTACTCTGAAGATGTGACATGTTATACAGTAGGTTTAATGGCCTTTTCCTCCTACTCGTCTTGCTTTGGTAAGCTTTGAGACTTGTATTCATGTGTGTACATGGGGAGAGGTGTGGGGGCATTGGGGTGAGGTGCAAAGGTGAAGGCAAATCTGACTGCATGCCTCACATCTGGCTGTATGGGTGGGCACCTGATCATCTGTACTAGACAGGTTTTAAACTCTCCTAGAGGTTACTTTTTGTACCTGACTGGAGGACCCAGTCAATGGTAATAAGCAAAAAAATGTTTGCTATAAATGACTCAGGTTTACTCTGCCATTTCTTGAGGACAGATCTGATCCATCTGTCCCAGTCCCTCAGGTCCCCTCCCTGCCAGAGCTGAGCTCATCCCAGTGTGTTTATGAGCTTCCTTGGGCCTGAACCAGATCCCTGCTCTGCTCCCTCCCTGTAGCAGAGACAACGGCTTTGCTTGGCCCCAAGTCCCTGGACACAGTGAGCAGGGAAAGGGTGAAAAACGAAGTGGTTTCTATGCCTAAATGTATAGTGCAGCCCTTTCCATGAGAGATTCTAAATCATGTGGGGAGACCAGTTAAAGAAAGTCATGTGGCAAGGTGTCCCAAAGCAAGGGCTCAAAGTGCCTCGCCTGGGCTGGCATTTCCAGGTGGTTGAGAGGAGCTTCTGCAGTGGTAGGGACATGGAACAGACCACGGCACAGACCAGTACTGAACAAGAGTCAGGACTAGAAGCCACTTTTGAGTCCGTGGATGAGATGTGGCTGAAGGACAATTAGTTTCAAAGGCTCCCTGCCATTCTGTTCAAACTTGCTCCCCTCCTACCATGCTGCCAATCACTGCCAAACAGTTTTACATCCCTTATCCTATTCTATGTCCCGTCATCACTTTACATCTTTTTGTATCAAGAATCTGATCTGGAACATCATGAAACCTGAGGCCTTTCCTCCAGAAAAGTGCATCTGTATGAACTTACAGGTTTCCTATCACTCTACACAGAGATAAGAATGAGGATTCTGGTGTCGAAGCAGAAATTCTACCTGTATTTCTAGGGTCCACAGGTCCCTGGAAGTCCATTATTACTTTATTGTAAGTCCATGAGTTCCTGAGTTATATGATCTTCTGCCTAGCCGAGGTTTTGAATAGAACATGATCTATTGAAGGTATGAATCAGAATCAGCTTTAGACTGCACCTGGCTCTGCTTAGTGGAGAAATGGTGAATTTAAAAACTCTAGGGAATGAGTTTTGAGTGGTGAGGTTATAGGTTTGGCAGCATGCAGTTGGTGCTAGAAGTCTTAGGCCGTGGGGCCCATTAGTAATCCCCAAGTCACAGCTCAAACTCCATCCATGGTTCAACTTGGTGGCTTTTGGAACTTTCAGCTTCTCACCTGGAGAGCTAATGTGTCTGCAAGCCCGAGGCGATGAACCCTGAGTTAGACTTATCTTGTGGGCCATTGGGTCTGAATTCAGTGCCTCTTCACCTGGAGCATGGAAGTCTTAGCTGAGTTTTTATTATAACGGAGTTACTTCTTAGCCTTTGCATACAATAAGTTTTCTTCTTATACAAGATGGTTTTCTTGCATAGAAATCATTCAACTTTATAAAAACAAATTATACATTTCTTGTGCTTAGGGAGTGTAAGTCAAAGTTCTTAGGTGCTTCCTCTGAGCTGCCTCCTGTCCCACCTGCCATGGTGTCCTCATCTCTGTTTCTATCATCCTTTCATTTAAAACTTGGAAGCCTGCTAAGAAAAATGCATATGCCCCCAGAGAAGGTCAGTTCTCTGAAGCTATTGTCATTCAGAAACTTCTACCTTAGATTAGTTTATTAGATGTGCCACAGACAGGAATAGAAGGCTCAAGCTGTAAAGCTAGGCAGCTAGAAGGAAAAGGACAGCAGAGTTCACACCCCATATTATTTTTCGAGGTTTTGAAGTGGAAGCCTTAACCTCCGACTTCAAACCTTTTGAGGGATTTAGAAAGGGATTGCAAGGGTATTGGAATTTATTCAAGGGCTCTCATCAACAGTGGCTGTGCATGGGGGGAGGGTACGGAGGTATAGAGCAGATTTTTAGTGGGTGGAGAGAGTGTGGGCTTAGGGGAGATACCACTCGTTACCCTGACATCACTTGGGGAGTCAGCTTAGGCCTGGTCTTGTGGGCATGTCACAGGGCTGATAAATGAGCAGGCAGGGACTCGGAGAAGTTGCTTCCCTTCAGATCTGCTCTTTCCCTATATGCTGTTGGGTGCATCATATGCTTTCTCTTGAGAACATGTAGGGATGGTTGTTAAAGCTGGGGTAATGATCTCAGACCTAATACTTCTCAGCCAACACAACTGGGAGATACTGTCTTCAGAGTAAAGAAAATAGCTTTGCCATGAACATGGGCCACTGTGAACTGGAGCCTCCCTTTGGCTGCCATGCCAACTGATCTCCCACGGCCTCTAATAAAACCTCAGCCCAGCCTGCAGGGGTTCATTAATTGGTGTGCAGCTTTGACATGTTTTCATAACTGCTTGTTTAAAAAATAAATAAAGTGAAATATACCCTTACTCACCACAGTCCTAAATTAGCACAGGGGAACCGTGCTGCCCTTCACAGCTCTTGCCCATGATTTTTCAGGCAATGGCCATGCCAAGTAAAATAATTTCCTTTGCGTATCCACTCCCTGCCTTTTGGTGTAGGTCCTCCTCATTTCTCACCTAGATTGCTGTGACAGCTTCCCAAATGCCATTCCTGCTTGAACACAAGCCTCTTTTCCTTTCCAACCACATTGCACATTGGCACCAGTTGGGTGTTCCGGAGCCATCAGGAATTTCCAGGCTTATGATAGTAAGCTTCCTTGTAAGAGTCTTTGCCATTACTCAAAATGAGTCTTGAAAAGGAGTACAACTTATCAGTTGTTGCATAGGTATGAGCCGCTACCCCAGAGGCACTGCTTAATTATCCAGTGCTGATTACTGCCACCTGTCCCAGTTTGCATTCAAGGTAAGGGGAGCAGTTAGCCATCCATGTTGTAGAAGCCCTGGGATTTCTCCTTATCTCCATGACTTTGATCATAATTCTGCTTCTGAACACCCTCTTTATTCTCTTTGTACACCAGCCTAACTATTATCTACCCATAGGCTAATATGAAGCTTAGGTGTCAACTCCAACAGGATGCCTTGCTTATGCCCTTCATTTCTCTCGAACAGAATCTATCTCATAATAAATTATGAGTCTGTCTATACTAGAGATGAGGAACAAGTACTTAGATGCTTGAAGCCCATAGAGGCATGGATTCTGTAATGAAAAGGCCAGTATGAGAATAGTATCGGAAGTTCATAAAACCCACATTTGAAATCTGATTTTAATGTTTCATTTATAAATGATAAAATTGAGGCTGGAAGTGAGAGGTGAGAAAAAGCATGGTGATGGGGAGAGGAGGTGGGCTGTGGGGTTGAAATAAATCCATTTCCAGAGGTCAAACAGGTAGTGGGAGAGGTAGTACTAGATGAGAGTACAGATCTCTTAGTTTTCAAATCAATATATTTTTTATATTAACCTAGGATGATTATTTGTATTTAGGTGATTAAAACTAATCATTAGTCTTTTTAAGGAAAGAAATGTATTTTTAATGAAAAAGTAATAAAGAATCTGTCTCCATAGCATTATTGGACCAATAATCAAAGTTTATTAACCATTTGGTTCTGTTCAACCGAATCCATGTTCAACCACAAATTCAGTCAAGCAATGGAAGGGCACCACCGGATCAATGAGTTATTTGGGTAGATCACCCTAAATAGTCCAGTCTTATGGGTGTTGGGTAGAAAAATACAACCTGGCTTTTTCTGAGGTGGCAATCCAGCAAACAGACCCAAGAGAACTACATACTCACAGGCTGGTTCCCTCACATTGCCCACCAACCGAAGCAGATTGAATGAATAACTTTGTTCTGTTTATAAACATGCTAGTTATAAGCAATGTAGGCCTCTTGACTGACAATCAGCCAGGCAGAGAAGCCAATTAACCAATGGACCTTCATCACAAGAAGGAAGCCATTTCCTAAATGACTTGGATGTATTCTTGGTATAAATTACTAAATTAATTAACAGCTGAATTCCAAGTCTCTGTCAGTTTGCAACTTCATTTCATCATCACATTTTATTAAACAACCCCTCTTTCTGTAATAGATGTTGAGAAATGGTGATGAGCAAAATGTGTTTCTTACAATATAAAAGAGATACAGGGTAGCTCCAAGTAGATAACAGTATTTTCAGGTTGATTCTTCTCACCAGTCAACCACTCCTTAGATCCAAAATCCTAGAAGGTGAAAGAAAAAGACAGAAGAAGAGAACATTCTTTGGTCAAGCCTAATTATACCTACTTGGTGGTTTCACAGAAGCTTTGGCCCTGGGTGAAAGTGGGTAAAAAAATAAGTGACTCAAATGAATGTTACTCTCATCTTTAGATAGCTGCATTCTCTTCCAATGTAGCAGTAAAATTAGGTAGTAATTACTTACATTGGCACCAGTGCTTTTTGCAGACCTTTGCATATATTATCTCATCTGGCCTTCATCTTCATCCCAAGAAAGACAGGAAAAGAATCATTATTTCAGTCTCAAAGATGAGGAAATCAAGGTCTACAAAGTGTAACTGATTTTTCAAAGCCACATAAGTTAGTGTCAATTTCCATGTACCTTTCAAAGATGTGGTAATACTCTCACTGAAAACCTTTTTCCAAATGGAGACAATTTGTTGATTTAAAGATATCTAGATTTAGGAGGATAGTAATGGTGGAATAGCCCTCAACCTCTTTGTAAATGCCTAATAGAAGATGCATCAATATTTTTGGTTGCGTGATTCTCTGTGATATCCTTCCTCCTTCTATCTTTTACTCCCCCCTCTATGGCCCATGAAGCCTTCTTTGGCTTCACAAATCTACCTTGCTCAGCGCCTTCACAGAATTCCTTTAGCACTGCAAATGGGGATGAGTTTTTAATAGTTAATTACTTGATTTTTTGGATTTATTAATTAACACATTGTTGACCAGTGATTTGATACAAAAGCTAATGCAAGTGGGACCACAAGTGAACTCATGTAGCAAACTATCCATCTGTTCATTAACACACTGTCCATTGACAGTTTTATAGCAAAAGCTAATGTAAATGCAGACACGAGTTAACTCCTTATCCGTTAACCATGCTTTGGCTTGAACAGATGAGTAGTTTTGTGATGGGTCAACAATGTATTAAGTTGCTATGCTAGGTCCTGAGGCAAAGAAAGAAGAGTAATACCTGTTTAGTGCTAAACTGGAGCTCACCAGCTGGGAAGGCTGAGAGAGTCAGGACAGCCCAACTCTGCAGGATTGAAGATGCTCTCTGAGAACTTCCAGTATGATGGAGGCTCTAAAGGGGGAAGATCTGTTCTTCACAGCAAGTGAACAAGTGGTTATGTACTTCTTTGGGCTCCTCACAAACATTTCATTTGCTATACCTTTAAAATTCCAACTAGAAGGCTTCGAGCTGGAAAATAATTTTTAAAAATATCAAAGATGTGGGCCTGGTCTACCGGTTAGTGGCAAACATAGGAGTGGGCAAATTATTTAAACCCCAAAATAAAGTGAACATCAGCTTTCTTGCCACTGAAGAATAAACCCATCTGGGAGAGAAGCAATCACTGAAGGCAGCAATATGCAGGCCTTTCCAAGAACACTGCTTTAAAGGGAACAGCATTTGTCTGGATGGCTAAGTCCCAACGTATTTAGAGAAATCAGTCACATTGTCATATTTCATCTGATTTCAATCCTGTGCCACATGCTTATGTTAGTTGTGGGTAGGAGTGGGATTGAGAAGGGGACTGGAGCAGGGTAAGAAATAGAAAACAGAAAATGCATAGTCCCTGGCCTTTCATTTTCATTAGGAAGCATGCATATGTAAAGGACACAATTAAGTAACAGTGAGAGGTAGGCTATGACTGGGACTAAAAAGGAGTCATCTATAGTCTGCAGGATTTGATTAAAGTGGGAAATCAACTTGGTATATTCAGGGAAAGCTTCACGGTGAAGGTGGAAGTAATTGGACTTTGAAGAACAGGTTGAATTTGGCCTGGTAGGGACGAGGCAAAGATGTGAGGGGACATGCACACTCGCCCAGCTGCCCTTGTAAACAGGAACCCTGAGCAGTTTCCAGTACAGCGGAGATGGTTCCTCTTCCTCTGCGATCCTGAATGACACCCTTGTGCTTATTAGCCCAAGTTGAGCCTATCAGTCCAGGTATCTGGGACATTGAAGACCCTGTCCCTGCCCTCACAGTATTCAGCATATAATTAGACTCAGAGAAGGGAGGGAATGCTTTGAAGGTCAAGGTGGTTTGAGGTTTAGGGAGCGTGGCTATCTACGGGGATTAACATTGCAGGTAATTACCCAACCCTTCTTCTATTTGTCACAGCAGATGCAGGCCTGGCCTCAAGGCACAAATTGCCTGAAAGATGCTTCCCAGTGTCAATTCTCTGGGATGGTTCTCTCCTCTTTAAGGTTAAGAACAGCTGTTCACCCCCCTGTCCATATACTTGGAAAATAGCTGCAATAAATGTGGATAACTTTAGTTGAGAAAAATGTTAGTCTAGTCTGAGAGGCTGCTTGCCTGAGGAGAAAGATGATGGATGGGCAGTTCTATCTAGAGACTTGACTGCCAGTGCCCAGTTGGGTGATTTTAGGCAAGATCTTTGAACTTGGAATTTATCTGTGCACCATGGGGATAGTAATTCTTACCTACTTACCTCCTGGGGCTATTATAAGGGCAAAATGTGGTCATAGATAAGAAAACATATAGAAACATATAAAGTACTGTACATGCTTAAGGGAAACTTAACCTCGTTGGACAGAGCATGGAACAGTTAGAAGCATTTATTTTCCTCCTTAGATATGCACTTGAGGAAGAAGTATGGGCTAGAGGAAGGATGGGAATGAAATACTAAGATGTTTAGCTCCCCTTTTTAACTATATACTTGAGATAGCATAAAGCAGGCTTATGTTTCCAACCATACAATGAGTATTTTGACATTTTCCATTTGAATAGTGAGAATTGTTAAGTGATACTTCTTGAAAAAGAAGGGATACTACATTTATAAACAAAAGGAAATAATCTCCAAAACCAACGGTGATGGGTATTTATTAAGCATTTACTAGGTGCCCAGATCTGTGGTACAAACTGAAATGTACACCAAAAAAAAAAAAAAAAGAAAATAAAAAACAATGATAAACTAATTTAGTCCCTAAATTTGAAATCACTTTTGCAAAACAATAGAAACAACAATTTTTCAAACTCTGTGCAATGCCTGTAATTTCTTTTGTTTCCTGTAATAAGTTACATGTACTAAAGTTTTGTAACTTAAATTTGTTAACCAAACACTCATGAATATTCAACTGGAAAAGAAAAATACAAGGATTCTTTTTCTTTTGGTAGTGGTAAATTATTATTTTTGGAGGATGCATTAGATACTTACAAACAGTGATCATTTGGAAATAAATATGGTGAAATTAGGTTTGTTGAGAATAGAAAGAATATTATTAAAATGGTAGTTGTCTGGAAAATTAATATGGGATGTATAGTAAATACATGAAGAAGAGGCTCTATTTTACTTGCTTTAGTTCTCTCCCCTAAAAGACAACACCCTGTTTTCTAGTATCACAGTGTTAAAAGCTTGCAAAGATTTTTAGCTTGTCTTGTACTCTCACATTTAAACACCAATCCTAATAGACATGCCTTTGAAACATCATTAATATTCTTACCTTTCTGTCTCTACTTCTATGACTTTAGATTCTATGTAATCTCTCTGAGCTTCAAGTTCTCTACCAATAACATCAAGATTATTATTAGCTTACTATTTTTTGTAACGATTAATGTAAAATCATGTATGTAAAATTTCTAGCTATTCCTGGTACATCGTAAGCATATGACAGGCACTCAGATATATGTGCTACCTCTTATTGTCCTTTATACATATATTATTGGAACAGCCTCTAATTGCTCTGTTTCAGTCTCCCTTCATCAGCGCATCTGGATTCGCCCACCAGATGAGCACTTCTAAGTGAATATTTGGCTCTTGTGACTTGCCTGTTTAGAAAACTTTTCAGCACTGCTTTCAGGATGAAGGTCAGTATCTTCTGAAGCCATTCAGAATGCATTCTTAGCCAATTTTACCATTTTATGAATCTTTTATATAAAAATCCCCTTTAACAGGTGTATTCCCTGCTTCCACATGAAGAGTACTGTTGTTTGCCACATTAACAACAAAAATAATTTACCATATTGCACTCTTTAGCATGGGGGGAGGCGACCATAACAGACACAATAAACACTTGCTGATTTGAATAGCCGACCCATCAATATCACTTTTTTACTATTGTTTTAAATTTTTGCAAATTAAAATGAAATACATATATGTGCTAAGTAGTGTAGCAACTCCTGTCAAGAACGCCTCCTAAAAGACCTATAACTGGATTAAGGGACTTTCAAATTTTGCTCTAAAGGAACTATAATATAATGATCAAATTTTGGGTTTAGAAGTCAGATAGGCTAGGGTTTTAGTTTTGAATTTTGTCCTGTCACTGAAGACTGCAAGTAAGGTTAAATTACTTAACCTCTACAAGGCTCAGTCTCCTAATCTTTATGTGAAAAGAAAAAACACCATTTCTACAGAGTGGTTGAAGGAATAAAATAAAAATGTAAATGTAGAGTATTTAGCATAGGTGCCAGCACTTAGTAACATTCAATAAAATGTAACTATTCTAATGATTTTTATATGATACAATAATATTAGGTCACCTGCTTTGGTAGCTATATTAGAAAATACTTGAGCAAAGAGCATTAAGAATAGTTTTCAGGGCTCTAGACATGGGGTTTAAAAGTTTACCTGAGATATTGGATGTTGAAAATGGGAGATAAATAATGAAACTCAGAGACAGCATAAAGCTAAGAACAATTGGTGGAGATTCAAACTAAAATTTGAAAACCTGGTGGTGATGCCATTGCCTGAAGTGGAGACTTTGAGAGTGTTCTTTGACTATAAGTTGTCATAAAAGTATTAGTTTTTGTTAGGTTGTCTAGTAAATTGCAATCTGAAATGATGTGTGTCTGATTATTGTATGCATCACCCATTTACAAGTAAGGGTGTCTATCACCTGATAAAATATTATCAGAGCCTTATGTCATGTACTATTTTTCTCTGAAGAGCTAAGAAACAATTTCTTGTCCCTTGTCAAAGTGTAGAGGCTGTAGAGGACAGTGCCAATTCCTTGAAGCTTCTGTGTAAACTCTTACATTACACCTTTGAGGTCGAGTTCTTTCTTTTGGTCAAGAATTACACTAGCCAATAAGAATAAAGACTGGGGAACTTGTTTATATAATTATGGCATTGACTCTTATTTATTCCTGAACTCTTCAGAAAAAACTATGTGTAATTTTCATAAATGATTTCTCTTCTGAACTGTATTATATTTTCCTATAATTTAAAAAGTACATTTGTACTTCACATCAAACATAAAAATTATTTTTTATTCATTAGAACATATAGTTACAATAACAAATAGCTCTGCAAATTTCAATGGGTTTAATGACAAGGGTGGCTTTTTCTATGCAGTCATTCAGGGACTCAGGTTAATGACAACTCTGCCATCTTCAGCCTGTGGCTTCTGAGGTTGTTCTGGTGTTGCTATAGGGTGAAAGAGGGAGGAGAATGTAAAGCAGTTTTCAACTAGACCTTGGGGTGGAGGTAGCACAGATTATGTTCATTTCTCTTCCTCTGGCTTAGATTTTAGGCTAATGATCATGTAACTGCTGGGAGTTTATAAGAAAATGTAATTTCCCTGTATTACAGGAAGGAGAGGAAATGGATAGTGGTGAATTATCAATAGGCACAGCCACTGTCTTTTCTGTATTTATCAGAAATATACTATTGCCCAGATCATTTTATTATTTACTTATTTATTTTATTTAATTTTATTTTTTATCAATGTATGGTTGCCTTTCACCTGCCTCCAGCCACAGACCTGGCTGGAGACCTGGCTTGCAACCTGGTTATATGCCCTGGCTGGGAATTGAACCAGTGACCTTTGGGTTCACAGGCTAGCACCTTATCCACTGAGCCACCAGCCAGGGTCTGCCCAGATCATTTTAAAACTACCCCCTAACCAGTTTTTGATGGAGCTGGGTTCAGGATATTGGTTACCTGTCTTATTCTTTAGCACTTTTTCTGTGGCAGAATATCTGTTAGTGGGGACAAGTCCTCCTGTGTTTCTTATGACATCTTTTTTTTTTTTTTTTCCTTTTCCCCCCCAGGGAATAGATGATTAGATGATACAGCCAGTAGAGATTTTTGAGGGGTTCTTTCTCATCTTATAAAATGACACCTGCTTTTCTTTCCCACTTATTTCTGTTTCTCCAGGTCTTTTTAACAATATTTTTGTAACATTTTGCAGAAGAATTGGTGAATGGAAATGGTTTCCTAGGAGAATCATTTATTATGAGTGGTTGTTGATTTGATATTGCTTGTAAGACATGTAATAGCAACCCAGATGTTTTTGTCGATTAAAGACAAATCATCAGAAATCTTAGGTGACTTCAAATTTTCATTAAACATGAGACAAAGGGAAACTCAACAACTTTAAAAAATATCCAAGATTGATTTCATACTGTTCTACAGTTTAGGGCTCAAAATTTAAATCAGAGAACAAATATACCACTTAACAGTATTGATCAAATATAAGCTAGAATCTGCCCTGTGGGTGTGGAAGGATCAACCCCTCATAAGCCATTATAGAATAACAGACTCTGGCACAGATGAGACCAAGTGATGGCAGAGTTGGGGTTTGCAAAAAGCAATGCCTTATTCTAGTCCTGATTGTGATGTCCTATTATACATTTGGGTAAGTGACATTTTTCTCTTCGGTTTTAGGATTTTTCTTTATAAAGAAATATAGTGTTGGTCCATCTAACAAGTCTTGCAATTCTAACATTTTCCTAATCAAAAGTTAGATAGAGACATGAGCTCTATAGCATAATTGGATTTTGATGAAAGAGGTCACCACAGTCAAGAATAGCCTAGAAAAATCTTCCAGAAGGAGTCATGGATTAAGTAGGATCTAAGGACTGGGGAAGTCAACATAGAGCAGGAAAAAAAATTAATTTGTAAAGAAAAAAAACCACATAAGCCCATCATTTTGTTGTTTTAAATAATATTTTCTGAACAACAGGTACTGTGCTAGGTGCTGGGAACATAACAGTTTTCAAAGCAACACAAACTTGGCTTTTGCCTCCCTGGATATTATAGTCCAACACATGGGAGGGTGAGACAGTGAGCATCACCCATATTTAACAGGGAGGCATTTTGCCTCTTTAATCAGTCTTAATATGGGAACAGTAAGAGATGGGGTTGATGGCTAGAGGGTGCCTATTGATGAAACTCTTGAATGCCATGCAGGGGAAAGGTTTGGTCTTTGGTGTAGATTTTTGAACTGCGATGAGATATGATAGCACTATTGAAAGAAAAGCCATCTATGGGATGAATCCAAATGTCTTTTTCTTGAAGTTTTATTTAGCGTACTGACTTGGTGTAGAACTCAAATGTTCAGGATTACTCAGAAATATGTGGTGACTCCAGTGGTCACCAACCCCTTCTCGCCTTCTTGCTTTACCCATCACCGCTTCACCACCAAGCCATGGCCGACAATTTGCAACTTGGTCAGTATTAGGCCTGCTGTTTGGCAATTGCAATTGGCTAAGGCAAGCAGATTGATCTGTTTCACCGAGTGGGACTGCACGTGTTTCATGGCAAAGATTAGAGAGTGATTCAGGATTCATGAGAAAATGTAGCAACAAAAGGTTAGCGGAACAGCCATAGGAGTGGAGCCATATTGGGAGCAATTGTGGGAGGAAATGGTCTGGATTTATTATCTACATTAAAGGTATTGTGGGTCCCATGGATACCGGGAGTGTCATGGAGACCCAGCTAATAGGTTTTTTATTGGATTATTGTCAGGCTGCTGCACCTGCTCTGAAAGAGGGAACGTTTGCTTCGTTTCCTGGCAGAGGCTACAAGCTGTGAAGCTGAGAACAATCACTGGGGTTGGAAATGGAACTGATTATTTTTTAGAACTTGTGTAAGGATTGCTGGGCTAATCTCCCATCTGTGGAAGTATATGGGAAACTTAAAAATCCAGAAAATGGAAAAAATGCAGTTTAGAAGCTTGAATTACGTGTCGGATTCATAATATTCACATAGAAGAAGACTGCTTGGAAAAGACCCCAAAGACTGTTTGGAAAAGACCTCGAAGCACTAAATTTAGACTGCCAACCCACTGATTATTGAGCTCATGTGATTTTATTCCATGTGTCTTCTAACTCACCCAAACATCGATGGCTTTTATTTTTCTCTGACTGAATTTGGCCTCTCTTTGTGTTTTGTAGATAGTCAAAGTACAGTGTAGTCATAAGTCAGTCTTGGAATTTTGGTGTTAATGTGGATAGAAGTTCTGTACAACATAATTGGATGTATGGAACCTCTTTAGTAATTCTATCATTGGTCTGGGAAAATTACAAAAGTAATTCTAGCTTTTGGTCTAGTTTAGTACAGGCACATCTTGGAGATATCACAGGTTTGGCTCAAGGCCCCTACAATAAAGTGAATATCACAGTAAAGAGGATCGCACAAATTTTTTGGTTTCTCAGTGCTTATGAAAGTTATGTTTCCATTATACTGTAATCCATTAAGTGTGCAAGAGCATTATGTCTAAAAGAAAAATGTACATAGCTTAATTAAAAATACTTTATTATAGCAAAATGATACTAACCATTGTCAGAACTTTCAGTGAATCAGTCTTTGGGGCTGATGGGGGTCTTACCTTGTTGCTGATAACTGCTGTCAGGATGATGGTGGCTGAAGACACACATGGCTCTGGCAATTTATTAAAATAAGACAGTGACAAAGGTGACCTCCTTGATGGACTCTTCCCTTCATGAATGATTTCCCTGTAGGATGTATTGCTGTTAGACATTTTACTCACAGTATATCTTCTTTCAAAACTGGAGTCGATCCTCTCAACCCCTGCTACTGTTTTTGCAACTAAATTGTATAATATTCTAAATATTTATTTTTGTTATTTTCACAATCTTCACCAGAAGTAGATAAGAGACTCTTCTTTCTTTTCTTTTTCTTTCTTTCTTTCTTTCTTTCTTTCTTTTTATTCTTACAGAGGACATGCTTATTGATTTTTTGAGAGAGGGGAAGGAAGGCACAGAGAGAGGAAGAGAAACATTGATATGAGAGAACATTGATCAGTTGCCTCTTGTATGCACCCCAACTGGGGACTGAACCCACAACCTCGGCTTGTGCCCTGACCAGAAATTGAACCTGTGAGATTTTGGTTTATGGAACTTGCTTCAACCAACTGAGCCACACTGGTCAGGTGGTTAGGCAGTAACTCTTCCTTCATGTGAACATGTACAGGCCATTCATTATAGGGTTATTAAGTGGCCTAATTTCAATATTATTGTCTCAAGGAGTAAAGAGGCCCAAGGTGACACACAAAAAAAAAAGAGATGAAAAGTGACAGGGGAACAACCAGTTGATGAAACAATGAAAACACACACAACATTTATCAATTAAGATTGCTAATTTATATTGACACAATTTGAGGCATCCCAAAACAATTACACTACATTTATCATAAATTATTACAACAAATATAATTGTAACAGAAAAATTTGAAGTATTGCAAGAATTACCAAAGTATGACACAGAGACACAAAGTGTGTGTTGGAAAATGTTGCCACAAACCTTCGATTTGTAAAAAGCTCAACGTCTTCAAAGTCTGATAAGTGGCCAGGATTCTATGAGGTAATGACCTAAGTCACCTAATTATTTAAATTAAGTGATATCTCAGGTACTACAGTCATTTCTTTCCTCTTTACTAATTAACAAATGTATTATTACAACCCACTGCTTCAGTGGGTTGTAATAATAGAAATGAATAAATAAGCCTGTGACAAGCCACAGTGCAACTGAGATTGGCAGCTCCAGATCATTACAATATATGTCTATATAGGCATGACAAACAGGGACTCATGGCTTTTTAAACACTTTGATACCAATCCACAAACCAGTACCTGAAAGAGGCTAATTTTGAATGGGATACTAATGAAGTCATAGCCATGGCTGACATGAGTTATCAGTGTATGGTCTTTCAGATTTCTACCTCTTATAGGCACTATTTTTTGCTCCTGGGAAAAGTTTCAGGGGACCTAGGTGGGTTTACAGTCATAGCAGTATTGTTTTGTGGAATGCTTTGTCATTTAGGTAGGTGATTCTACCTAACTTGGACCCTTTGGTAATTCCCTTTAAAATGATAGCATTTTGGACTAGAGCATATCTAGAGCATGCATCAGAGCTCCTTTATCACAGTACAAATCGGAAAACTGAATCCATAAAGGCATCTAGTATTTGCAAAGTCAAATCTGATCTCAGGGCTTCTAGCTCCTCCTTCATTGCTCCTTCTATGCAATTTGCTTTACTACCTTCCTCTAAATGTAAGCATCCTTCCCCTCCTGACCATCTGGAGGATGACCAGCTCAATCTGGTTTACCTGGACCTTTCCTGGTTTTATCATTAAAAGTCTTATGTTCCAGGACTCCCCTCATTCCAGAGCAAATTCCAATGTCTATGATGTCACCATTATACTTAGAATTGCTTGCTGTTCTTGAAGCTAAAGTGTCTGTTTTGTCTCTGTGACTTATAATATGTTATTTCTTCAGCCTCAAACCCCCTTTTTGTCTTGTTTCATGGTGAGCTTTTCACCTGTAAAAACTCAGTCTGAGCATCAATTCTTCAGCAGCACCAAGTCTTTGAGCCTTCTTAGGTGGTCCTCATCTGTTTTCTCAGGGCAGTACTATGAGCATATAACCATTCTAAAACCTTATTGCTGGGTGTTATGGTTGTTCACACCTCTTTCCTTGGTCTTAAGAACAGAGATCATGGCTTATTCATTTTTGTTTCCCCCACACCTAACTTGATGCCTGGTATACATTAAGCACTCATTAAAAGTCAATGACAGATGAGGCATGTGAATGTGGTTCCTGGCGGATCCCAATGTTTCTTTCCACTGCTATCTACTTTTTAGCCTCTGTGTTTCCTTTCCCTTCCAGAGAATGTACAATTCATCAAGTAGTTCCTAAAAGACAAAGGCCTTTAAAAATCAAAGGAATCATCAATCTTATTTGAAATTGTAGACACTTTGATTTGACGCTGGTACTGATATTTTGGGGCAAGAGTTCTTATCCTTGAGCCATATCATGATAGGGAAATGCCTACTCATATTTTTTGTAAGTCCAGCAAAGGTGAGTAGAAGGAACATATTTATACATATATTAATCAGTCATGACAAACAGCTACTCTCAGAGGCCCCAGACAAGAGTTAGAAGTAGGCTTTCTGGTTTATGGTTTGCACCGAGCCTATCTGCCTGTTTACTTGGCAGGGCTCCTACAAATACAATGGCACGCCCAGGAGGGTCAGCATTGAAATGTGAGCCCCTGGAATGGCTTTGGCTGAAAACTCAGGGTCTCAGGATTCTAGGTGATCAGAGCAGCGATGAAGTGGTGGGGCCTTGAGGCCTGTTTCCAATGGGTTAAACCTAAGTTTACGTGGTTAGTGAGAAATGAATGCAGTTACTTTGGTATATCCTTTGCAGCCATATGCTGTACAATGTGAGGAAATACCATTAGACGGAGTTAAGAAACTTGCATTTTACCACCAAAGCTGCCTCCGGCCAGCTCTGTGACTTATGGCAAATGACTTCATGTTCCCAAGGCCAAGTTTTCTTGTTTATACATTGAAGTGATTGGCTTCCTTTTTTCTTTCTCTCTCTGGTATCTCCTAAAGCAAAGCTCCTCTAATTTCATCACTTGCTATCTCTCTGGGCCACAGATATTTCTAAAAGATGAGTGTCATGAACACAAAGCTATAGTCCTCTAAGAGGTCAGCTCTCACCCTTGAACACGTTACCCTGATCAAATCATAAAGTTCTGAGGAAGGAAAGAGGCCACGCCTGATTACTGCTCCACAAAGCTTTCCAGCCATGCATTGACCACTGACCTTCGGTATGCAGTGCTGCCGGGGTGCTCAGTGTGCAGTCTCCTCTGAATGAGTGAGCAGGTAGGTATGGGGAGCCTCCTTGTTGATTGCACTGCTTGTGAGCAGGGTGTGTGCTCTGATGAGGGTCTGTCCTTTGAGAAGGGAAGGCTCCGACCAAATACATGGGAGAGAACCATGGAAGGGAGACCGCACTTGGAATCCAGGGCTCTAATATCTAACTCCTTCTAACCTGTGCAATCATCCTGGGTCCTCGGGCAAATCACCAGCCTCTGCGATAATCTAGTTTTAAATGAGGGAGATAAAACATATGCCACAAGGTTATTTAGGAGATTAAAGGAATGTAATGTTAGCCAGGAAAACAGAATGCACAGGGAAACATCAGTCACGGTTATAAGGAAATCTTTTAACATCAGTCACTGTTATAAGAAAATCTTTTAACCAGAAAAAATAAAATTCCCCGGTTGAAATATAAACAGGCAGATGTTATGTGATCTGAAACACATTGTAAGTAAGAAAAAGAATTATTCCTTGGGCTTAGTAACAGTTCCAATCTGACTCCTCTCCATTCTTTATGACTCATCACCATGTGTCTAGTGCTGAGGTTGGATGTAGCTGTGCAGGCCTCAGGAAGACTCAGGTCCCCCTGACTCATTTTCAGGCATTTGGAAACTAGTCATGTCCCAGAAACCCCAGGTGTTCAGGAGGAAATGCTTCTCAGTTAAAGGTCTCTGAGGGTTTTTAAAAAATTTCCTTTTCCTCCCTTCCTTCCGGAAAGAGTTTATGTACTAGAAGCATCATCAGAGGGGTCATTTCCACAGATGTTTACATTAAGAGGAGATAGCATGCTGTAGGGAGTGCAGTGTGGGGAAAGATAAGAGGATTAGGTGAAGCATGGCATGTATCAGGGCAGGGCCTATCACAGGGTACCTCATGTTATTTTGGAGCTCCATGCCTTAGTCTTGGCACTCACCTCCCACAGAAGGGGTGATGGGGCCAGTGCCACTCAGGGTCACCTGAGGAAGTTCCCTGTTATCCAAACCCCAAACCAAGCCACAGCTGATTAGGTTACCCCCAAATGTACCAAACCAAGAACAGTTCCTTTCCCATGTTGGTGAATGATGCTAATATCTACTCAAACTCCCACATCAGAAACGTGGCAGGGTTTTTAGATGCCTTCCTTTCCTCAGACTGCATGACTAACTGTGCACACTGGTTCCTCCTTTCTATTTGTGCCTTTCTATCCTCACCACAATCACCTTAGGTGATTTCCATTCCCAAGCAAGAAATAAGTAGGGAAATAAGTAGGAAACATACCTACTATATGCCATCCATTTCATATCTCTTACCTCACCGAGTTCTCAGGCAAAACTGTGAGGAAGGCACTGATAGATCCTATTCTATGATTATAATGATAATGGAACCAATACTTATTAAACATTAATCATGTGTTTGGTATGGTACATTGTTTTACACTTATTAACCGTCCTGCCTTGTTTCTTGTCTCCCTGAACATTGCAGGCTACACTGAAGCTAATGCCCAATTTTTTGTGTGTGGGTTTCCCTCATCTTCTTTCCTACACTATTGCCCACATTCTCCTACACTACATGACTGCACCTTCCTTCCCTTGTTGCCCCTGCCCACCCTGTACTCCCAGCATCCCAATTTATCCTTCCTGGGGCTGGCTCTGTGCTTCTGTCCCTGATGTTTAAATGTCCAGAGCACCTGCCTTCCTCTATTTCTCTTATATGCACCACATAAACCCTTAACTTTTATTTAAAATTTTTGCTATAGTTCATTCCCTCCAAGGAGTCTTCTTCAACCTTCTAGCCTATTCTAGTTCCTCTTCTAGACATCTCTTATTTGCTCTGTCTGGCTGAACTGTCAACACTCTGACGTTTTATTTTGAGGATCTACCTACCCCCAAATTTAAACAGTCTGAACAGTGTCCGTGAGGTGATCTGTTCTCCCTGGGAAAGATGTGGGCATAAAACTGAGGTCCAGCAAGCAAGACTCTGCCTCTCTCTCTTTTTGGTATCAATGTCTTAAAGTGGAATAATGAAAGGACCCAGAAATGATTAAGAGTCCGTTATTCTGATAACAATTCCTGCTCTTCAGATCCCAAGAACAGACTTTGCTTCTTGCTTTCTGAGGGCTGTTTTGCTCTCTTGAGGTTTCTAAAAGCCACTCAAATAATCTAACCCCTCTCTCCTTATGCTGAAGTAGCTGGAATTCACCTCTGCTATTTGCAAATAACTGATCAACACGGGGCCCTCTTTTGAACAAAACCCACATGCTCTGCTTGTTCTCCAAGAGCCCAAATCACATCCTGACAGGCTGGCTCAGTCCCAGTCATCCTCTCATTCTATTGTAATTCTGCCTCTGGAGAGTGACTACTCGAGGATGCGAATGGGGTTTTATTTATTTGTGTGCTTGAGCAGGGACTTGCATAAGGAAAGTGCTCAATACTTGTTAGGTGAATTAATGAGCCCAGAGAAAAGGAAGTCTTGATGACTGTGGGATTGAATGGTGGTTTAACAGAGCAGTGATACAAATCACAGACTCATGCAGAGGACAGAGAAGGACTGCCACCAAATCTTGACTATAAGAATTAGAGGAATTGCTTTGAGATGGTGAGACAGAACGGGGCAAAATAGTGGGAGGTAAATTTCCTTATTATTCCCAGAAAGGACATGTAAGAAAAATATGAAGTGTTCTTGAAAGATTAAATAGCTGGGTGACAAAACAATAGGGTTTTCCAAGGAAGACTGGGGCAGTGGGAGTGTTTTCTGATGTTTAGGCTGTAGTGATGCAATCATTCCCCTCGTTGACCTTGAACTCTGGTCTGCTGTCATTAGTAATTAGGACAGAGCCCTTTGTGGGAGGCCATTGCTGAAGAGCCCAGGAGTTCACCCCAGGGAAACCAAAGCCAGCAGGCCTGATGTTGCCTTCTCTACAGTTTATTCATAGATACTAAAGCCCATGCAGGGAGTCCTGGATCCTCTGTGGTCTCTTGGGTTGCTTACTCCACTGTCCCTTCGTAGACCACATGTGTTGGTGTGCTTACATCAGCCATGCGGAAGGGATGCAGAACCCTTGGAAATTTAGTGAAGTCAAATGCCTACTTATTTATTTCTATACCTATATTTTTATATATAATTCTCTCTAGGAAACCTCATTTTTTAACCACAATTTCTTTGAAAGAGTATTGACCTACCTCTGGCCTGAGCTGATTGGATGATTTTTCTTTTTTCTACTTCTTGGAGTCACAGCCTCCCTATCTGCCAAAAAGTTACTATCTAACTGAGGTTAAAGTTTGATGAGATAGTAGAAGGAAAAAATTTCTGAAAGCAAAGATGTTGTTATTATTGTCATTAGTTCAGAAATCATTGCCCTACTTGTTTCTTGACATGGGGAAAGAACCTTAAGAAGGCTTTAAAATGCATGTTATTGTTATGAGATGTTTATGGTTATAATTAGCATCTTTACTTGAACTGGTTCCCTAAGGTTATCCTAACAGTGCCACAGACGGCAGCTTAAACAACAGAAATTTATTGTTTTACATTTCTGAAGGCTGGAAATCTAAGAGCAAGATGCCAGAAAGACTGGTTCCTTCTGAAGGCTCTAAGGAGAGTTTGTTCCATCCTCTGTCTTGTGCTGGTTTGCTTGTAATCTTTGGTGGTTTTGTCTTACAGATCTCTTTCTTCACCTTCACATGGCTTTCTCCATGTATGTGTGCCTGTCCATGCTAAGATCTTCCCATCTTACAAGGATATCAGTCCTAGTGGATAAGAGCCCCACCCTACATTAGCATGACCTCAAGTTAACTCATTATATCTAGAACAAGTCTATCTCCAAATAAGGTTATGTTCTGAAGTGCTAAGTATTAGAACTTTAGCATGTAAATTTGGGCAAACACAATTCAACCCATAATAATACCATCACTATTACTATCTAAGGAAGAAGTAGATTTGCAGAGATGCTTAAACTCCCAAAGTCTTGTTGTGCCATGGCCTCTGTAGTTCAGGATGGAAAGTATCACAGACTCTCTTGAGACATGAACTCTCCCCTGAGACATGGACCAGCCCACAAACAGTACACTTCCTTTGCCATCACTAGTTATTTTGAAAGATAAGAGCCACTTCATGAACATGCTGATGGCAGGGGAGCCGCACAAATAAAAGATGGGGAGACCTGGATTATTAATAGCTTGTCAAGCACTTATTGTCCTTCCACTACTTCTGTGATAAGAAGGTGACTGATACTATGTGGTGTGGAGAGCTTCATATAAAGTTCATGTTTAGACTGGCTCTTGTATTTCCCAGATTGAAAGATTTAATTACAGTGTTGGGCATGTATGCTAATATGCAGCTGAAATCTATGAGTTAATCTTTCCTTTCCCACTAATTTTTAGAGTATTGTAGGATTTCTCTACTTAGATATCCTAAGATGCCAGAAACTCCAACTTTAGAAAGGTCAAGTGAACACAACCTACCCGTGCTTTCAGAACCTGACAGCCTGTCAGCAAACTGTAGCTTGTAGATTTTGTCATTGAGAGTAAGAATATTAACTAGAGCAGTGTCTGATTTCCCTTTAAATACAATTTATGGAGGTAGCATTATTGCCACAGTGAGCTTGTTTGAATGGATAATTTAAGTAATTTGCCGTATGAGAATGATGCCTGAATGTTAAGCACCTTGATATTTGTATGTTTTCTTTTACGAAAAGATCTTTATAGATCAGTCAAGAGAGAGGATGGACAAGAATGCAGGAGAAGAGACACAAATTGTATACATTTTCAAGATAATGATCACCAATGCATAAAAAGCTCTGAACTTGTCATACATAACTCTTAAGTGCCTTGCCAAATGGATCTGGATAAGAATATATAGGAGAAGAACAAATGAATAAAATGAAAACATTGCGAACATTTGTAGAATGCACCAACACGTCTTAGCCATGCCCATCTCTCCCTTTCCTCTACTCCACATCATCATCCTCTTCTCTGTCTAATCCTTGGTCTGCAGTTGGTAAGAGCAGTCTGAAAACCCGGGATGTCACTAAACCTAATAGTTCCATAACTGCAAGTCATTCTGATGTTCCACTGAAAGTACAGTTTCCAGGAGCTCCTCTGGGGGATTTTTCCCTAGACCATTCACATTCTGTTGGGAAGGCAGTTTGTCCTTCTATTGTCTAACAGAAGCTTTCAGGAAGCCCTGTGTTTTGTTGGTTCCTAGTGTGTGTTTCCATACATTTCTGCTATGTTAGGCTGGCACCAGACCCTGGGGCCCAGGCCAGCAAGCAAGGCAGGCATTGTGTTTCATGGCTCAATCCCATGTTTTTTCTTCGTGACAACGTTCAAAACATGTGCATAGACCATTTTAATTGATCTAAACAGTTATGGGAATGATTTCCAGTGAATCTGTCTGTTTTCAGAGACCATGTTGGAAGCTCTTACCTCCTAGCAGGATGCTCCCTGCCTCCAGGGCCCTCCTGGATGGTGCCGCCTATTTAGTGCTCTGTGCTCAGTTCCCAGGGTGTCTGTTTATTTATAAGAAAATAAAAGTCACATGCCTGTGACTTTGTGGATGGGCTGCAGTTTTTCTACTCTGTCTTGGCTCTGCTTCTCTCTTGTCATACTGCCTATTTCAATTCCTTTAAGGCAAGAGTGTCTTCTCCTTCTTCAACATCTATTTTCTTCATATCTTCCCAACCTTTCCTTTCTTCTAGTGTTTCCACTATTCTTTCACTCCTTCGGGTTCAGGTCCAGAAATAGTTATCAGTTTGATATTTCTCATAGTTAATTATAGAAAACAGAATCCACTCTGGCTAATTTAAGCAATAGGAGCTTTTTATGAGGGTAGTAAATAACTTTTAGACTCACCTAGGGGGCTGAAGAAACAAAATATGTGTCAAGTTTCAGTAACAGCCACTAAGTCCACCCTACTGTACCTGCCTACGAAGGAAGTTGCTGATTCCTATAGTAGCAGATACTACCATAATGCAGATTGTGTCATGACTAATATATTCCAGGATATAATATGTCTTAGAGGTGGCCATGATGAACGAATAGCTATAATTCAGAAACCATCACCATTATCAGCCTCGGACCAGAACTGAACCTACTATAATCTGCATCAGCAAAATGAAAAACCTGCTCCCTAACTCTAGACACTCATGAAGCAATTGACTAGATCCTAAGACCTCTACTAAAGGTTGACATAAAAAATCCAAATGCTTCCCTGGCTGTGCTTCCCACAAAAGGGCAAAAGCAGGCAGGCTGTATGTCCTTCAATTCTGCGTTCAAATATGCAAATGCATTGAATTACAGTTTACATTAATATGAATTTGTATTAGTTTTAGGTGTACAACATAGTGGTTAGACAGTCACTTTAATGTCATTTTTCTGGCCCTGGCTGGTGGCACAGTGGATAAAGTGATTCCCAGCCAGGGCACATAACCAGGTTGCAAGCCAGGTCTTCAGCCAAGTCCATAGCTGGAGGCAGGTGAAAGGCAACTGTACATTGATGTTTCTCTCCCTTTCCCTCTCTTTAAAAATAATAAATAAAATATTAAAACAAATTAATACCACTTTTCTGCCTAAAGTTCTCTAATGGCTGCTCATTAAAAATAGAAAACACAAATTCTCACTATGCATCTAGATGCTGCAGGACCCTTCTCTCTCACCTCCCTGATCTCATCTCATAGCACTACCATCCTTTCATCTCCTTTTTTGAACTAAGGTCATTCTCCTTACACCGATTCTTTCTTCCTGAGATGATTTTCTTGGAGACCTTGACCTGTCTGGCTTCCTTCCATATCTTTCAGTCCAGATGCCTAATCTCCAATACCATACTAATCCCTTATATTTATTGCCCACTTTTATTTTCTTCGTTACACTAATAAGCACCTGAAGTTATCTATCAATTTGTTTGTTGTTTATTTTTCTACACTAGAATAGAAATTCTATGGGGGCATTGTTTTCTCCTCTATTGTATCTAGAACCATGTCTAGAATCATATCCAGCATTTCATATCTATTTGTTGAATTAAGGAATCAATGACAATTATATCAATCCAGTCTTGATCTCAAGTCCTGTCTCCCCTTTTAAAATTTTTCTGATTATACTTAGTTGTTTTCCTGTTTTTTGAGTGTTTGAACTTCTTCACTATTGATTAAAAATGCCTGTCTTTGGATTTTCTTCAGATACTCTTTAGTAATATTGTCAAACTGTGTTAAGTACCTATGTCTTGTATCCCTAATGCGAGAAGTGGCTCTCTGAGGATGGTCACCAAGAAGTATATTTTTGAACCCCACTGAGTAAGGACATTTTTACTATGACTTCTGTATCTATTCAATCCTCTGGAGATAGACACTGTTCTGGGAATTTGGTTCATAGCATATTCTTACTTCTTCTGAGTTATTTTGCCTCTTCAATTGTGACTCTTGAGGATAAAATTGAGTAATTAGAGACCAGACATGATAAGTCCTTAAGTGAGGTCCTGGCAAGACTAAGTCATTAGACTGGCTTGTTGCTTTAGAAAGTTGCTGAAAAGCAATAGCTCCATGGACCTCTTTTGGCTGCTGTGAACTCCCTGCCTTAAACTTTTACCCTCAGCCAACTATGTATGCTGCACTCCAGGCTTTCCAGGTAGAAGCTGAGCCTTTGACTTGGCCATTTGCTTTTCACAACACTTACTACATTTTCTACAATTTAACCTCTTTGTCAGCAGTCATGAAATAAAGTTGATGCTGATTATAGACTGGCCTATAGCTGATTGTAGACTCGGTTCTATAGCAGAGAAGGCAAATTGGCAGCTAGGAGATAGTACTGTCATGCAGATACATTTTGCTTGGCATAAATTATATTTT
Organism: Noctilio leporinus; assembly: GCA_004026585.1. Taxonomy (NCBI): domain Eukaryota; kingdom Metazoa; phylum Chordata; class Mammalia; order Chiroptera; family Noctilionidae; genus Noctilio; species Noctilio leporinus. Next base: position 558,545 of record PVIW01000300.1, read on the forward strand.
ATCAACTTGATCCAACATTTAAAATTAGATTTCACTTGAAAATTTAGATATCCCATTTGTGTTGAAAAAAGCCAGAAGTTCTAGCTAATACGGGTTTACGTTTCCACATGTCAAAATATTGGTGAAGGTAATGTATAACAGCAATCTCTAAATTTGTCATTCCCACTCTAATTCTGAGAGGTCCATCCAATCTCATAGCACATGTGTATTTGATATTTACGATTTGGCCCCTCTAGGCTTTTGAGTTGAGACCCCTGCACTACAATAATTATAGAACTATACTGTGGGAAGCCATGGAGAGTTTACACCAAAGAGACAATCTGAATTGAATTAAAAATAAATAACACTATGGAGTTCTGTGCATAATAGAATCTACTGTGGCAAGTATAGAAGACAAAAATATTTGATACTTATTAATATGGATTAAAAGGGTTCAGGCTAACTGCCTGAAAGCCCTAGCCCCATGCTTGATCTGTAGTGCTTTCCTTCTCTATACTGGGTCCTGGGTGTTATCAGGGAAATAACACAAAAAATGAGTCTTCATGCTTTCATAAATATCTTTTCTTTTTGTGCTCATGAGAAAGTTGTAAGTTTTCTCACCTCTACTGCTAGCTCCTCCTTGCCCACCTTCTACCCCACATTAATCTCTTCAACCTCTGCTCCATTATCTCTCTGGCTCAGATTCACAATGGGACAATGTGCTATCTCCTCTGCTCCTTGGGCTTCTGCTAGCTTGCATCATGAATGACTCTTATCTTTTGCTTAGCTGAAATGAGGCTGGCCTTTTATGACCTGAAGCAGTCTGGTCTTAGACAAAGTGGCTGATGGTGATGCTTAGACATACAGGTGTGTTTCTCTTCTTCACCTCAGCACGTAGAGCTGAATTGGCCTGGTGACTTGCCATTTGTCACCCTCTTTGGATTATCTACTCCCTGGAAACCACTGTTGAGCCAGGGGCCCAGCTACTACTTGCCACACTATTTGAAGGCCTCCTTCTGGTTTTATTCCAGTCTCCACCAAGTGGTAAACTGCTTCCTTGATTCTTCATTTTTGCTGATAGTCCCTATAGTTCCCAATCTTATGAGTCCTGTCTAGGACCTATTCGGGGGCTGTCTCTCAATAAGTGTATCTTTTCCCATGCAACTGCTTCTGTTTTTATATAGGCAGTGTCACAAAAAGCATTCACCAGTGGAGAGAAGTGGTTATTCTCTGATACTGCTGTTTACCTTAGGGCTAGAAACTTAGGCAGATTGTGTGTTTAACAGTGAACCAAATTGCTATCTAAGAAATGCTATTTAATGATGATTAAAACAATAGTAATTAAAGTAAAAAGAGGCTCTACCCATGCATATGGAACATGAATGCTTTCAATTAATCAACTCATTATTATTAAATATTTATTGAACACCCACAGTGCAGGAGGCAGGAAATTCCAAGAATACACACCAAAGACATGGTCCTTACCCTTTGGGAACTTGTGAGCTAAAGCAATTTAGACTTCAACTCATTGACTCTATGCACTGGCTATGATTCTCTGTAAGACAAAACAAAGACTAAAATTCAAAGTCTGTTTGAGCTCTAATTTCATCTACTGTTCACTACATTACTCATATTTCAAGTCTCCTTCTTTACTTTCTGGGGACTAATCAGTGAATATTCCTCTTACCCTTTGGACTCAGCATAAAGCTCTCCTCCTCTGTGAAGCCTGCCTTGACCTTCCAGCAGTGTTGATGCCTCCTCCTATACTTTCAACAGCACATTATATATTTATTAAACTCTCTAATATTATCTTGAAATTCATGATTTGCGTATACTTGTATTTCCCCTTCCACCACCCTACTCTGATTTCTTAGGACTTCAAACATATTTTTTTTATTTTATTTTTTATTTTTGGGGGAGAGAGGCAGAGAGGGAGACAGACATCAATGTGCAGTTGCACTTCACCTGCCTCCAGCCACAGACCTGACTGGAGACCTGGCCTGCAACCTGGTCATGTGCCCCGGCTGGGGAATCGAACCTGCGACCCCTGGGTTTGCAGGCCGGCGCCCTAACCACTGTGCAACCAGCCAGGGCTCAAACATATTTTTAAAATTTTATTTGTAATGTTACTTCTCTTGGACCAGATTTCATTCTTGAGAACCTGATAATCATCTGCTCATTCATTCAATAAATTGAAAACATTTTGTGTTAGACTCTGTTTGAGTTATACACCTGTGGATGTGACAGCCCCTTTATCTGCTAACATGTAAGGTATAGCAAAGAGGGCAAATGTTAATATTGCATTTTTAGAACACCTTTGCACACATGTTACATTTACTCAACACAATCAAATTCTGTCATGTGTGTATAAATAAATAAATAAATCTTCCTTATGTTTTTTTCTTTTTGGTCAGTGATTATGAAAAATGAAGTAACCAGAACCAACCATATTTAGTTTCTTTCCTGTACCCATCTACCCTGTTCAGGATGGTACTTTGCTTTCACACTTTGCTGTTGAAAGATAGTTGGAATGTAGATCCTAGAGGCCACCAGTTGGGGATAATGAAGCTGCTCTTATCTGAGACATAGAGGTTGGGTGTGGGGTAGGGTGGCCATTGAACTTTTTTCTTTTTTGGCCTCTCTTTTGAGATTAGACCCTTTGTTGTACTCTTTTTCTTCCTTCTTCATTCTTGGATAAGGCTGTAGTTGTGCTGTCATTCTCCATCCTTGCTATGATATACAGTCCATGGACTTTGGGATTATTATAGTGTACCACATTGGTAAACCTGATATAGGGTTTCCCACTGGAGGTGGATTCCTGTCCCTGTCCTCAGCACCCTTTTCTGATGAGTGTAGGGATGATTTCATCATGATTTGTGGCATGTTGAACACTTTCCAAGGTATCTAAATCTTCTACCATAATGTGGCAATTCAGTTACACACCAAACATTTGGAATTGTGCAAAGGAGACCTAAAAACCTTCCTTTCCGGTGAATATACCCTCTCCTCCTTGAATAGTACTTCATAGCAAGGACCCTTGGTTGTGCCATCTGGCTCAGGATTGCGAGTGTACAGTGTTGGAGTGTGGCATTGCAGATCAAACCATGGTCTGAGACTTCTCACTCAACCTTCCAATGGTTCCTTGGAGAAATGGAGCTCATATACATCTACACCTGCTTCACCACCTGCATTGACACCCTATGTGTTGCTCTGTGGCACGGAGTGATACCACCATGGGGGCCCACCCCCCCCACCCCCCACTACAGGCCACTGTAGACAGGCTCAGAAAAACAGCTGTAGGGTGAGCTTCCTCAGCTACTGCAAACATTGTAGCTCTCACATCGCCTCCCAAATTCTGTCTTACACTTTGATTAACATATTTTATTTGTGTTATCATTTTCTCTCCTTCACTATACTTCATGTGTAAATCCAGAGATTGTGTCTTATAGTTTCTTTTCATTTCACAATGAGTGCTGAGCTTAGCACACTTTAGATGTCCAGTAAATATTTTTCTTTTGTCAGAATAAATGAATAGGTACATATTATGACAGGAGACAGATGAAATCCAATCACAGATAAAGGCTCTTGTTTAAGCTCCTTATTTAAAGATAGAGAATCAGCTTTCAGATAATACATTTCATGAAATATCTACATCTTATCAACACCATGCAGCCATGTGGAGCTGTGCCATGTACATTGAATCCCCAAGGTCAGGTCAGGTCATTTATGAGCCAATGCTTAATGTGTTTTCCAAGAGAAGGCATATGCCCCATTTTGTTTAGACAATGCCTCCCGTCCCCTGGCTAGGCTTACGAAACAATAGTAACACATTTATTTTTTTCTTGAGAGAGGTAGTGCTTATCTGTGTTGTCTTCACAGTAGGGACAGCTGAAGAGACTTAAGCGTCCCAAGTGACCATTCTGAGGAGTTTTATTTTCAGCATGTTTAATTGCAGCATACCTGATAATAGAGGAAATATACTGGCCTTTTCATGAAGAAAGCCAAGGCTCAGAGAGGTTAAATGACTTACTTGAGGTCACACAGCCACATGTAGCCTGGCCATGAACACTCTCCAGGTTTTATGAGTCCTATGCTTGGATGCCAGCTATTAAACAAAATGGACCCCTGCTCTCTGAAGGGCTCTGGGAAGGAACTTCTCTCTTGGCTGGGTCAGACCTGAGGTTTCACGCATTGTTCCATCTTGCCCCGGAAGGTGGTTGTTACTGAGGCCCCTTCCAAACTATCCCTGTAATAATTTCCATCCCAAAGCCCAGAGACATTGAGAACATGGGGTGGGACTCCATCCCTCCTGCAAACCTCCTGGCTTGTTGCTGTTTACTTAATGATTAATCCTTCAGCACTGCCTTATTAAATAGAAGGGTAATATTTTCCTTCTGTCTGAGCTGGACAGGCTCCCAGTTCCAGTCAGGTACCTTCGGGCCATGGAGCTGAAGACATATAATATGCCTTTTGTGTTGGCCTTTGGGAACTCAGTTTGGGTGGAGGCGAGTGAAGGATGCTCCTAGCAGTGAATTTCCTTCTGTTTTTCATCTCTGGGGTCACATGGAGGACTTAGTGTAAATTTTAATCTTTTAAGGCAGAGAGAACTAAGAGAGGAGAAAGTATCAGTAGCCTCATATACACATGTGTCCATTTCCCTTAAGTACCTTAGATCACTGAAAAATCAAACCTCCCTAATTACTACTTTGAGGCTGCTGAATTTGCAAATAATGATTTTTAATGTGGTTAGTTCTAGATGAATTGTCAATGTCTATAGTGTAGTTGCACTTGTTATAAATAATCCCAACCTGAGCACCTGAATATTTCTTTCTAACTTGGAGCTAATTAATTGCTAATAAAAAGGTAGAGGAAGAATGAAAAAAAAAAAAAAAAATGATGCCACAGCAATTTGGGAAATGTTTTGAATCAGGACCCTTAGGGATCTGAGGGAAAGGAAACAAATCAGGCTCAGGTGAGAAAAGAGATTTTTAAACGAGGAATATTAGCTTTTTCATGGATCTTACGGTTTTTCACCTCCCATGAAAATGGAAAACTTAAGTTGACTTTGGAGGATTTATATGCTTGCATTGGTTTGAGGGTGGGCGTTTGTGTGTCTGGACATCGGAGGTTTATGGCATTTCCGTGTTGTAAATGTGCATTAGGTTTTTTGGATACACTGTCACTGTGGCCTCTCCCTAACCATGGTGCTCACCTCACTTTGACAGGCGTGGGTGCTGCGCTAAGTTTCCCAATGATTTTCCTTTTCCTTTTGTATCTTGATTATGGACACAGTTGGAATTGTTGTTGGAGGAGTTTCATAAATCAAAATGCAAACCAAACCCCAAATTTGCTACCAAAAAAAAAAAAAAATCTGGATATGGGCCTAATGACTTGCAAAACTATTTCATTGGACTAGGCTTATCTCCCGACCCGGTCATGTACACTGTCAGGATGAGAATGCTAGTAGGAATGTGAACGGAGGGCTACTCACTTGGACATAATATCCTTTTGATGTGTCCCAAGCACCATGACCTTTTTCCAATGATGCCCTGACACTGTACCATGTGACTCTTTCCGGGACTCTTGTAGCCTTTATAAGTCATAACTGCACCTTTCTCCCCATGTCTGGCATATGTAAACATTATTTATGTAATGAAATAAATAATCAGAGAAAATATTTTGTCTGAATATCTTGTATCTCCTACAGTACCTAGTACAACATCATGTACCTGGCCTTTACTTAAAGCTTATTTATTATGGTTTTATGATCTGGTTGCGTTCTATGCCATGAAAGGAATAGTGTTCAGAACTTGAAATATAGTCAGCCAGAACTAATTTTGTCCCAAATAATTTTTGAAGTTTGTGCAGTGTGTGGGATCCAGAGGAAAGTAGATGACATGATTCCTGCTCTTGGAGAAATCTGTAAATGGGAATATATTCTGTGTATTTTACCTGTCCTTAGAGAAATAGCTGTAGACTTAGGCAGGGAATGAATACATTTTTGAAATAAAGTTACCTATTATTACTGTTGGGTCAATATTTCTCTTGGTAGCCCTTGGGTTTCTAGAATAGAGTGGAATCAAGTCTGTTAATTTCAGCAGAGGGGAGAATACCAAGGATATCCCAGAGAAGAAAATAAAGCACTGCGTTCTGCTTAGCCTTGACATATTTAAATATCTGATATTTAACTGAGTGAGTATCCCATGCCAGGTACTGAGTTTGATTCTAAAACTACAAGGATAATTAGGTTACAATCCCTGCTTGCAGAGTTATCAAATTATTTTAGTAAGTAGTGAATTAACCTGCTTAGTTATTCTTTGTAGAAGTAGGCCCTAACTCAGTTCACAAAGGCTGTCATGAAGCATGATGGATACCATGGGTGAACTTTGTTAGGTGTCTCTGGGCCTCAGTTATCTTATTTGTAAAATGGGGCTTCTAGTATATATTTCGACCAGCTGGATTGTTGTTGAAAGGAAATGAAATGGATGCCAAGGCCTACTTAGAGGTTATCATTTTTTCACTCCAGGGGCATTATTTTTAAGATTCTCTGACTTCAACTGAGTGGCACAACTATTTCAGTAGCTGCTACTCTAGAGAGAAATGGGTGGTGGCTGTTGGCCTCTGAGACATGGACATATGGAATTAAGTGGATCCCAGGACCTACACTTGGCTGGAGTCTAACTTGTGGACTTGGAACAAATAAGAAGGAGCAATCCTCCTCTTAAGGCCCAGGGCTTGTCTGCTTCTCAGAAGTTCCTTGGCAGGGTTCCCTGGAGGGAAGAGTAGAGTCAGAGATAGCCCCAGAGAAGACAAAATGTACATCTGTGTGTAATGTGATGTAATACTCCAATTTACATACCTATCTGGGATGCGTAAATGTTTCCAAGCTGCATCAGGGGAAAGCTCATAGGTTTTAAACAAACGTTTCAGGAGGCCTCTTCCAAAAAAGCAGAGCTGTGTAAATGCATGTCCAGAAGGCACCCCTTGCTCTCTCCCTCTGTTAACTATGTTTGGCAAAAGGGGAAGTGTCATTGAGTAGGTATGCCTGACAAGTTGGTATACCTATTGCTTCAGGGACATCAGGATACCTAATGTTGAAAGCATGGGTGGTCCAGGAGTGAGATCACCAGCTATGTTTCTTGTCTTTGGGCTGAGACCAAGTGATTATTAAGGATCCTAGTGAAGACTGCAAAAAATCCTTCCATCCTCTGTTCAGGCCCTAGACAGTTCCCACTCTGCCAATGCAGAACTACATATGGATTGCTCAATCCAACCTGCTCATCACATTCTCCTTTTCACCCTAAAGTTATGAATATAATTCTCTGAGGTGCTTTTCTCTCCCTCTGAGTCTTAAATAGAAGGTTCCATCTCCCTGTGTAAAGCCACCTTTATAGATCTGGGCTTCTCTGTCCTCTGCCTGCCTCACAGGTCTAGTCCTGCCAAATTTTTTTCCTTCTCTCCTCTCCAGTTTGCACCTTGCCTTTTTTATTTATGTCTTTTAAAATGGCTTTTGTTCTCCATAATATGAAAATGTGCTTTTGTCCTTCATAAAATTAGAACTAATGTTTACTTGAGATCTTAATATTTCATTGGCTCTCTTGGAAGTGCTTTCTATACTTAAACTCATTTAACCCTCACAATAACCCTTGGGGTATGTGTTATCATCTCCATTTTACAGATGAAGGAACTGAGGGACAAAGACACAATATCTGTGTACCTCAGGATAGGAAGCTGGTGGGGATTGCCTTACTGAGATCTGAATCTGGGAAGTATGGCTCCAATTCTCATGTTCTATAATCACTACATGTATATAGCTTTCCTCTACTCTTAATGACCCTCCTTAGTATTTCCTTCGTTTCCTATTCTTTAAAAAAAATGATTGCATTTTTAGCCCCAGCTTTCATACCATCCCCTGATAGTATTTTATCAGCCTGTATCCACTACCATTACTATTTCTTAAAGTGAACTATGAAATGTAAGTTATCCATCCTCAAGGTCAGTCCCAGTCCTTTTAGATAGATCTGTAGAGTTAGCCTAGTTTTCTTATGAGTTCATTTTTTCCCACCTCATCACCATAGGCATCCCCGGAGGATGGCATAAAGAGGGTAATCCCCAGAACAATACAGCAAGAACTGGCATTTCAAGAGAGCCTAAGAGTCCAGTACCTAGTAATAAATTCCTGAACTATAGTGTAGGTGGACTTGGTGGTAGTTCAAGAGGAGGAAAAGAAGTCAAAGGTGACTTCCAGGCTTTAGACCTGAGTCTCAAAGAAAAGTGTCATAAAGTTAGGAAAATTAGTAAAGTCAAGAAAAAGAGCTGATTTGGGATATAAGTTAAAACAATTTAATGTATAAGCAGTGTATCCAGATAAAAATGCCCATCAAATAATTGAAAATGTGAAGAGAAAACTTATGAGAAAGAAGTAGAGATAGAGATTGTAGCTTTATTTGTCTGGGGATATTTGCTGACACCTTAAAAATAGGTAAGATTGTAGGAGCGGATATAGTGAAAACAAATAAAAAACCCATAATGATCCATTACATAAAATAATAAAGTACAAAGAGTCAACTTACAATTTAAAGCCTTTCAGAATCTGGCAGAAGACCCTTCAATTCAATTCAGTTCAACAATTAAGGGCTTCTTTTGTCAACACCAGAGAACAAGAAATAAAGACATATTTATTAGTCAGGGTCCTTGGTTGCAAACAACAGAGGTAAACCTTGGGTAAATTAGGCAGAAAAAGAGTTTTACTGGGAGGTTAATGGATAATTCCAAGAATAATTAGGAAGGCTTGAGAACAAACCTCAGAAAATGGACAGAAGTTGAAGAAGGCAGATTTGCCAGAATTACGTCCAAGAAGATGCTATGGAAAGTCTCATCTTCAATACCAGGGCTGGGCTACAGAAGTTGCCACTGACAGTGTTGGCATAAGATGCTCGTTCACCACTTCTGGAAAGTCTTCCAGTTTGCTTCCCATGTCTTTGCTTTATTTGCTCCCAATTAAAGTGTCAGGGAAAATAACCAGTTGATTGAGTTTCAGTGAAGAGCCAAGAGTTAGGAGGACATGTCTTTCTCCGAGGGAGGGAGTTCTAACACTGGGTTGCTCAGCAGACAAGTGTCTACTACTACATTTGCTATCTTACAATTTACAGACTTGGTGAATGAGATAGGCAAATAGTAAAATACGCTAAATTAAATATAGTCTGTATAGAAAGGTAAGGAAAATGCTATTTTTTCCTGAAATAATCTGCTCTTTTATTTTTACATTTTGACCATCTGATTACAGTTATACTCAGTTCCATAGTTGTGAAGTCATTTCCCCCTTATTTCTACCTCTTAGAAATCAATATCTCCCTTAAGTCATAACACATATATCATGCTCTCTATGAAACATTCCCTGTCTATTCTAGCTAACAATAATCTCCTTCTTTTGTGAGCTTTTTGGTGCCAATTTCATGACACTCATCCCCAAAAGAATAAGAACTGTGTCTTATGTTTCTTGGATACTTTATTTGGGCTAATAATGCATGCATAACACAAATATTCAATAGATATCAGTTAAGTAATGGAGGAAGTATTGCCAAATAAATTATCAAATGAAAACCAATTAATTTAACAATTTTTAGCTCTCCCGCAATAAGATTATAAAAGAGTTGACCATTCATGGATGGGTTTGTTTTGAGAGAGTTATTGGTGTGCCTGTCCTTTGAACCAGGAAGAAAGGAATTTAACTCAATTATCCTTGGAAAGGTTAAGACATTGAACACATCTGCTTCCCCTTCTACAGGCTTCTTGTCTAATGTAGGGGAGGAGAAGATTTTATTTTAAAGCCAGTTTGGAGTTTCATGGGATTGGAGATTTTAATTAGTGTATCGACTTGTGTTTCTAGAAGGGACTAGAAAATAATTTGTATTATATAAGTGTGACTAGTGAAGTTTCTGTTCTGGGCCAGATTTAAAGAGGCTGGGTGGCAGTTGTGGGGAGGGGGTGGGCAACAACAACAAAAAAAAGAAGGCAACTTGACTTGATTATATTTGGTAAGTTTGGTTTCCTTAATGTAATGGTTACTTTTTAAATTAATAATTCAATATTCATGTTTGCAGAACTCAGTGTGTTTGGCATCTGGGTAGAATATAGCCTTTCTGAGATTGTACAAGGTTTGTCTGGTAAAAGTCCAACCATTGTTAATATAAGGAGAATGGTTTGCATGACATTGACATAACCTGCCAGCCAAGGAAAATGGACTATAATGTGTGTGTCTGTGTGTGAATAATGACAACTTCACTGTACTAGTCAGTGGGGGCAGTAAATGCCACTGAGTGATCATGTGTACTGTGTGGCTATTGTATTCAGAATGACTGAGGGAGTAGAGCAATAGATCTGCATTAAATTTTAAATTAAGCTTGTATTCCTCTATGGAAACTATTCAGGTAATTCAGAAGGCCACAGCTAAGGGCAACTGGTGACTGGCAGCTGCATCACGACAATGAGCCCACTCATGCAGAGTGTTTTGGTGAAACATCAGATCACCCAGGTCACTCAGCCCCCATATAGCCTAGATTTGGTGCCCTGAGAATTCTGGCTTTTCCCAAAATTAAAATTACCTTTGAAAGTGTAGAGATTTCAGACTGTTGATAAGATTCAGAGAAATATGACAGGGAAGCTGATGGTGGTTGGGAGAAGTGTGTGGAGTCCATCTCAAGGTGCTTACTTGGAAGGGCACTGAGGTGTCATTGTCCCATATACAATGTTTCTTATATCTTGTATCTTCTTCAATAAATACCTCTATTTTTCATAGTATGTGGCTGGATACTTTCTGGATAGGTCTTGTCATATGTGTATATCATGATTATTCTCCATCACCAACTGTGTTTCTTGTGGCTTTCATTATTATCATCATACTGTTCATGGATAGCACCATGGCTCAGCTCTTTTTCTAGAAGCATATGGCACCACTCCTCTGAGGTTTGTGATGTTGGTTAGAGATATTGAACCTAGTCTGGGATCCCTCATTCCATTGAATTATGATGATTCTTGCTCTAGCACTCTAGTCCCCACTAAAGGGGACTTTCAGGATTCTGACTCAATATTGTATCTATTATTTTTTATAGAATTTATTTATTATTTCCAGAGAGAGGGGAAGGGAGAGAGGCAGAGAGGGTGAGAAACATCAATGTGTGGTTGCCTTTCACTTGCTTCCAGCTACACACTTGGCTGGAGACCAGGCTTGCAACCTGGTTATGTGTCCTGGCTGGGAATCATTCAGCAACCTTTGGGTTCACAGGCCAGCATTTGTCCACTGAGCCACCAGCCAGGGTCTGAGAAACAAGGTATTTTAAATAAAATAAAGTTTTCCAATCTTGTATATATTAATGCTGATTTTCAGTTCTAATTTTGACACCAAAAAAAGTTTTCTACTTCCAAATGCCTTCAGTTCTAAAAAGGTAAGTGTGAAGTCTATTTCAGTTACTATCTATATAAACTAATCCATGGTATGTTCATGTAGACAGACATCTTATCAACGTTTGATCAAGAACTTAGGGAATGGTCAAAGTGGAAGAATTGTGAGAGGTCATTAGTCCACTGGCTCTTGACCATAATAGAATAAGTGTGTGGTGTGTCACAGTCATTAAAAAGAGTTAAATGATTAAGAATATGAATGATTCTCCCTTTTAACATGTATAATAAAGCATTTCAAGATTATCTGTTCCAAACAACTCATTTTTTTTCTTGCAATTCATTGTGTGCTTTCTTGATTGGGAAAGAAAGGGGTGCATGGCAGCCCCGCTTTCTGGAATACATATAGGTTATACTTTGTCTTTACTATGCTTTAGGCATAATGTTGACTTCTAATGGGCCATTTGTATTGTCAAGTCTTCCTGGAAACCATAGGCCACATTGCATCTGCCTTGTCTTTATTTCTAGCTCTCCCTGCTTATGTAATACACTCAACTTTCTACATACTGCTGAGCGATCACTTTTACCTTGTTAACCTAGGTTCTTTAATATCAGCGAGCATTTCATGTTTCTATATCATCTCCATTGAACTGAAAGCCTCTTAGTGCTCAGATCTATAATTTATAGTATTTGCAACCCTACAACTATGTAATTGATTCCGAATAAAATTAGGGATTGGCTAAGCCCTTTGCAAATCTATGGTAAATATATTTTTGCCCTCTTCAATTATCTTAATAATCCAGCCAGCATCAATCCTTGAACTAATTATAGAAGCAAATATCTAAGGCATGACAGGAGTAGAAATTAGTCTTAGGCTCCTTGCTATGCCTGGTCTTCCCCAGTGGAGAAGCCAAGGATCTCATTATGTTTTTGAAATTTATCTTTCAAGAGATGGTACTCCTTGAAATAATTGAATTTATATGCATAACTTAAATCCTCTTTTCTGGTCTTTCCTTCAGGTGTATCTCTCCCTATAGTTTCTTTTTGTCTTATCACCAGACATGTTGTCCACACAGATGAATTGCCATGCAGATACTTGTTTGGTGACCTGGAACCAATTAACTGAATACATTAGTAATATAACACTGGCTCTTTCAACCTCAAGTTTTATAAGAAAGTGGAAAAGTCCAAGTAAAACCAGCTCCAATTTGCATTCACATGTTTACATTTATGTCCAAAAAGGCCTAAATTCTATACACTGATTTTTCCATTTAGATGTGTGATCTAAGATATAACCAATTCTCTAAGCCTCAGATTTCTTATCTATCAAGTTGTTGTAATAGCATGTATCTTATTGGATTATTATAAAAAACATAAATAAAAGAGTCATGTCTCAAACTCTTATATACCAAAATGGCATGTGCACAGGGAGTATACTCAATGCAGAATGACTATAAATAATGATAAAAACATATTATAGTAAGAGAAATTATTTTTATCATTTTATAGTGCTACCAAATTACCTTCAAATTATGTTATATATTCCATTTATATATTTTAATGTATGTTCACATTTAATCTATTCTGCTTGATCTCCTTATCCAGGAATCATTCTAGACCAAGAAAATTAATGTTTAAAATGATAATCACACAGTGCAATACACAGATGAGGTCTCATAGAATTGTACAATTGAAACCTATATACTTTTATTAACCAATGTTACCCCAATACATTTAATTTAAAAAGACCTGAAAAAACATAAAAATGAGATGGTAATTCAGGGTTCCAGTTTTGATGACTGTGGACTAATCTTTGAGAAAATGATAATTAGAAATGTTGAGAAAAGTATTTTTTTAAATTGTGGTAATAATTGATTCAGACAACAGTCATGAATAAATGGTAAAAATAATATGTGAAAATGTGATGAGTAAAAGGATATTTATGTAATCTTTTACAATCTCCTCATTTACTTAATAGTAGAGAAAACTGGCAAGGAGTCATGTGAACTGAATAATCATAACTAACATTACAGGTAATGATACATCAATACATTTGCTTTTCTGATAGGATACACTGAGAACACAACACCATTTATAAAGTTTTACTTCCAAAAATTCATAATATGAATCTAGTTTGGAAGAAACATCTGACAAATCTAAATTAGGGGACACTCTATAAAAACATCAAGAACAACAACAAAATGAAGACTGTGTAATTGTCATATAAATGTTCACTTTTGAATATGAAAGTCAGTCACATGTGGCTATTTAAATTTAAAATTAAGTAAAATTAAAGTAAATTATTAGTCACACCACACACATTTCAAGTGTTCAAAAACTATATGCGACTAGAGGCTACCACATAGGACAGTGCAGATACACATTTATATCATCATAGTAAGTTCCATAAGTCAGCTCTATTGTAGATTAAAAGAAACTAAAGAGAAGCAACTACTGAACAAAACACTTGATCCAGTGTTTAATTTTATTATAAAGAACATAATTGGAAAGATTAGCAGAATTTGGATAATATTGTATTATTATTTATTGTATGATTTTGGTAAGAATACTTTGGTTATTTGTACTTTAGGAAATGCATTGTTAATAAAGCATTTATTGGTAAAGGAGTATCATGTCAACAAAATACTCTTAAAAGGTTTGGAATAATTCTATATGTGTATGTATTTATATGCATTTTAAATATTTACAAATAAATACATGGTTAGGATCACATTTAATAAGAGAAGTCTGAGACATCTAAAGCCTATGAGACATGCCTAAGGAGAATTAAAGAAAGTCTAAATTAATGGTGAAATATGTCATGATCATGGATTGGAAGAGTCAATATTGTAGATATTTCCTCTAGCTAATATATGGATTCAACAAATTCCCAATAGATTAAAAAATTGTATGTGAATAAAAAGTTATAGAATACCCATAAGATACCTTAGGAAATAAAAACAAAGTTGAAGTATTTAAACTTTATATCTTTCTACACCTTTCTACAAAGCTATAATTAAGAAAGTGTAATAATTGTGTAAGAATAGTCATATACATACATGAAAGAAGTAGAATAAAGGCCCTGGCTGGTAGCACAGTGGATAAGGTGCCGGCCTGCGAACCCAAAGGTCGCTGGTTCAATTCCCTAGCCAGGGCACATAATCAGGTTGCAAGCCAGGTGTCCAGCCAGGTCTGTGGCTGGAGGCAGGTGAAAGGCAACCATACATTGATATCTGTCTTCCTCTCTCCCTTCCCCTCCCTCTCAAAATAATAAATAAAATTAAAAAAAAAAAGAAGTAGAATAGAGAATCTCAATATAAACAGACTCACATATATAAAATTGATTTTTGGCAAAGATGCCCAGGCAGCTTTGTACGGAAGTTAGAAAGGCTTTATACAGATGGTGTCAGAACAACTGGGTAAACTTGTAGGAAAAATATGAACGTTGCCTTATACCTCATACCACAATACAAAATTTAATTCAAGATGGATTATAATAAAATAGGATATTATATTCATGACCTTGCATGACAAAGATTTTTAAGAAACAACACCAAAAGAGCTATACAAAAAAACAATGACATATTGAGATTCATCAATATATAAAACTTCTGCTCACTATGAACTTAGCTTCATTTCAGAGAGAATACAAAGGGGGATGACATGCAACCTCTGAGGTTGTGTGCCCAAATGGAACCAGATTGGTTTAACTTCAGCTGCTCAATTTTCTATCATTATTGAAAGTGGGACTGGAGACTTAGGTTAATTTCAGTAATAATGGAATAAAGTTATAATTTTATTTATTTAAAAAGATTTTTATTCATTATTTTCAGAGAGAGAAGGGCAGCGAGGGAGGAAGATAGGGAGAGAAGCATCAATATATGGTTGCCTTTCACCTGCCTCAAGCTACAGACCTGGCTGGAGACCTGGCTGGAGACTTGGCTTGCAACCTGGTTATGTGACCTGACCGGGAACCTTTGGGTTCGAAGGCCGGTGCCAATCCACTGAGCCACACCAACCAGGCCTAATTTTAATTAATTAATTAATTATTTTATTCATTATTTTCAGAAAGAGGGGAAGTGAGAGAGGCAGAGAGGTAGAGAAACATCAATGTATAGTTGCCCTTCACCTGCCTCCAGCTATGGACCTGGCTGAATACCTGGCTTGCAACATGGTTATTTTGCCCTGGTTGGGAATTGAACCATTGACCTTCAGGGCTAATTTAAACATGAATTTTGAATTACTTAGATTACAAACACATTATATGAGCTGGCAGAATCTGAGAAATAAACCTTTAGAGAGAAAATTGTTCAAGGAATACTGTTTATGAGCTCATAGTGTGTAATCCATTTTAAGAGAAAGATATATTCTATTAG
Organism: Noctilio leporinus; assembly: GCA_004026585.1. NCBI lineage: Eukaryota > Metazoa > Chordata > Mammalia > Chiroptera > Noctilionidae > Noctilio > Noctilio leporinus. The sequence continues at coordinate 574,297 of PVIW01000300.1, forward strand.
GCCCATTTTCTTGCCCAGTGTTCTGGATAGAGGTGGTTAGTTCGTCCAAACCCTTGTTTCTTCCTTTATTGATCTGAACAAGTCCCAGTTTTATCATTCACCTGGCAGTGGGATGTGTTCCGGAAAATCCCGGAAAATCCATTTTGAGGCTAACATTTCTACATGATACGGCTAACGTTTCCATTTCTTAGGTGTTTGAGAGAGCAGAGCCAATCTGTTGTTTTCGCATAATTTTCATAGCTGCTTTATAAAATATTCATGTTTTTGTAGCAAAGCAATAATTTAAAGTTAAGTATTTCACATAGAGCTCAATTGAAGTCTATGGTCATAAGAATTATTTAAAAAAAAAAATTTCCCTTTGTAATGTCCATGTGATCTTAGGCAAATTAAACTTTTTGAATCTTTCTTTACTCATTGATAAATGGTGTGGTTGTTCCCTAGACTCCTGCCCATCCTGCCAAACCCTGACCCTGATCTTGGACCTGAGTCTTTAAAGATTTTATTTATTATTTTTAAAGAGAGGGGAAGGCAGAGAGGCAGAGAGGGAGAGAATCAATGTATGGTTGCCTTTCACCTGCCTCCAGCTACAGAGCTGTCTGGAGACCTGGCTTGCAACCTGGTTATGTGCCCTGGCTGGGGAATTGAACCAGCAACCTTTGGGTTTGCAGGCCAGTACCTTATCTACCATGCCAGCAGCCAGCACTTAATCTGAGTCTTTATATTTGGGTTCTATCTTCATTTACCACCTTCTACAGGTTGATAAGAATTAACTAATTCTTTTTTTTTTTCAAGTCCCTTTCCAAGGACATGTTCATTGATTTTAAATAGATAGGAAGAGGGAAGAAAGAGGGAGAGGAAGAGAGAGAGAGAAAGATGTGAGAGAGAAACATCCATGCATTGTTCTTGTATATGCCCAGATGGGATACCTGTAGCGTAGGTGTGTGCTCTAACCAGGAATCGAACCATGACTTTTGGTGTGCAGGGGAGGATTGACTAATTGTTAACTTTTATTACCATTATTCTGTCCAGAATTGGGTAGTACTTATCTCCTATTCATTGTCTTCCATTATTTGGCCATTTTACATGAGATCATTCTTTTCCTTTCAGGTACCTGAAATGTTTTATTTGGGGGACATAAAACTTCCTCTGAATCTCTACTTTTGGTTATACCCTTATGGATTTTTTTTTTCAGAGCTAAACTGTTTTGTGATGGGTATAATTACTTATTTGCTTCAAGACTGATTATCATGCTGGGTTGTGAGCCAATTAATTGAGCCAATTATGTGAACTATTTATTTTCATTTTATATTTTGTGATGTGGGTGCGGCTCATGTTGCCTCAATTCTTGGACTATATAGCAGTGAACCTGGTTTCAGATGAGTTCAATGATTTTCCTATTTTTTGTGGGAAAACAAAATTTATGTTCCAATTCTGAAAGAATGTATAGCTTTTTTACATCCTCTTCTCCCCCATACCTTCTCTTCCCTTCCAGGTATCCGCATGATTTTGGTAGCCTGGTGCTTACTGAGGCACGTTCAGCCTTGGGAAGTCCCTGTTTTCCACTTCCAGCGTGCTTTCTCATCAGTTTTCCCATCTGTATTTGCGACCCACTGTGGGGTTGTCACAACAAATAGTAATGTTTTTCCTATTTTCAGATGAGGAAACTGGGGTTTCAAGGGATGACATAATTTACCAAATGGTAACAAATAAATGAGAAAAATATATACACTAATACCTCGATTTTTGGTTCCTGGTCTAGGACCTATTTTTTCATACTTAACATATTCCAAGACATAGCAAAGCAACAAATATAAGTTAACTTAATAAAACCCATGAACAGTAGCCCCTTATTTTGAATGCGAAGGCAAACAGCAATTACCACAATAAAGACTCCTAAAGTTCTTTTAGTACATTGCCCAATTATACTTGATAACTTCTTTCAGATATATAAATTTTATTTTTACTCTTTTATGTAAGCTTCTTTCTCACTTAGTCTCACAAATGACATATTCTGTTCATACAAATATAGCTGGAAACATTTGTGATTTTCTCCCTCCTCTCTCATGTTTCCTTTTTTTTATGATTATTGCAACATTGACAGCTGTGTTCATTGCGATCTATGGCTGGCTATACCTTTAAGTACCTAGCTCTGAAATCATTTTGTCCCTCTAGATTTGAAAAATTACACCCCCGTCTCCCGATTCAAGATACCCTGAGATGGAGCTTTGCTGTCTGCAAGAATATTAGTTTAGAGACTAGGACTGCCGTTTGCACCGCACACTCCGCTCTCTTGCCAGCAATAATCAAAGAGAGCTTGTATTTCTTTAATGACAAAGCCTCCCGGTGTGTTAATTTGGTTCTCTGTGACACTACATCTTGTCAGAGGAGTGAGAGAAATGGGAAAACATACATTAATATCACTGTCAGCTAAGTAGGACATTTTTCCTACTTGGAAACATGGATTGCGTAATCCATAATTTCGAAGGTGAGGGTCTTTGGCTACCTCTGGCTCTGAGAAAGCTGTGGACTCACACTTTCTGTTGTGTCCAAGGGGAGACCTTTCCCACATGACTGCTCACTCTGGCCCCAAAGGAATTATTTCTCTTCAATGAATAATTCTTCTGCCATTAAGCAGTATCTCTCTACTGTCTCCTAAATATGTATCACCATGGTATAGAGCTTGGGTGGCAAACACAAGGCCTTTGGGCTGAATCCGGCCCTCCATCTTGTTTTATCTGGCCTGGCACCTTTGGCCCCGCACCTTGTTTCAGCCGGCTTACTTAACTGTTAAGGAGTTAAGGAGTGGTTACAGTCCTAAAATGGCATTGGGCTCTTTGAAGGCAACCGTGAGGCTGATGGGGCCCCCAGTGGGAATGAGCTTGACTCCCTGGTACAGAGGGAAGAAGAGAAAGTTCCCTATGAGAGGGACTTCACCCTGACTGGACTTTGATGTTGGGAAAGTCACTGTAGATTCAGGACTCTCGATGGAAAATAATGACACTGCTACTTAGTTCAGTACACTGTTGAGAGAATTAAGACAAATACCAACATTGCTTTGTTGTTGCAATATTCATCCTCTGCCCTTCTTAGGCCTGCTGTTGATCTGTGAAACAGCAGAATACCAATTTAGCTCAGAGGTGACCATGAGCTATTGTTCTAGGTATTTCCAAAAGTTGCTAAAATGAAGCTTGGGCTTAGGATAATTCCTGAAATGTCTGTCCACCCATTATCAGCTATTCCAAACTTGTGACCTTCTTCACCCAACTTGTCAACTTTTCAAATTCCAATGGTAGTTTTATTGGCATGAAAGCTGTGTATGTTGCCAACTGACTTTAAGGTATGACCATTTCCCAGGATTTTGTAGGCACACTGCTTTTGCCCCTTATTCTTAAGCAATTCCTACATCTTCCAAGCTTGTATCTTAACATTGGGTTTCTGGAACAGATGGCAGAGTTTAGACTGATGGTGGTTGCTTCTAAAAACCATTATTCCTTTGAATGAGCAACTGCCTCCCAAATAGCTTGCTAAAGAGGAACTAGCACTTTCCTTTCCTCTTTTCATTCTCATCAAGAAGGCTCTGAGTTTACAGCAACCACTGAAGCCTGTCAGCATGCCCGTCACTACTGCAAACCAACCCAGCTGAGGGGAGCTCTGGCGGGAAATTCTCAGGGCCTGGGTGTTTGGTTTGCCTCTTCCTGTTTGCCTTGCAGCTTTAAATAATGCGGTTGCTTTACAACCACTTGTTTTTTGAGTAGGGAACAGGCATATTTTTCTAGCAGATAAAATGACTTCCCACCATTCACTCTTTGTTATTTCCCCTTTCTGAAGGGTAGTCTGATGAATGCAGGGCAATGTGTAATACAGGTTTTCCTGTTTTCTGCTCTTTCTTCATTGGGCTTGTCAGTCAGCATTTGGTTCTGGGGAGGATGGGACATTCGTGAGAAGGAGCTTGAAGAGAATTTGTGTGCATTATCCTTCTCACAGAGTACATGTTCTATTTCTGTATAGGAATCAGGTGCCAGTTAATACCTAAGATGCTATGTATCCAAATTATGCATTGGGAAGCCAGTCATTAATAAATAATGATAGAAATATAGCATTATGTCACAACTTCATGTGAGATGTCATATCATACACCTCTGTAGAAACTCACTGATGAATTTTGATGTGGTGTGGTTGATGAGACACTAATTGCAGCCTAAAATTAACTTTGGCAGAGGATAGTATGTTTGGGATCAAAACTTTTTTGGGCAGAAGCTATTTGACCATTCATTCCTGATCTCACATCCTATATATAAAATTTCTCTCAGTACCACTGCTTTGATATTCTTTGTGGCAGACTCAGAATTCAGCCAGCTTCCTATCTTAACTTAGCTTTACTGTTCTATTGACAAATTTGAATCCCTTTCTTCCTCTAAAAACTTGCCAATATCTGGTGGTTGCAGGGAAGAAAATTGATGTTGGCCATCTGCCCCATGTCCAGTAGCATTGAATAGAAGTAGTTGTTTGAATAGCACATAGGAAGACAAATTTTTCTTTTGTGGTATATTTATAATGACAATTTTTCCCCTTAACATTTTTAGCAAAGATAATTTATACATAACTTTAATTTATTAATCCTAAATGACTTAGAAATAAGGTATGGACAGGTAATAGATTCAGGTCATGTTTTCTCTGTTAATCTATATATAATACCATTCAGAGCCACTCGAATGAAGAAACTTTGTTTATGTGGTGGGAACTCAGAAGGTCCTTTGACTCAACATGTCAAACGTAGTCTATCTAGTTTGCTATCATAGCTATCATTTATTTTGAAACCAATGTGCAAATATTTTATTATAAATCAACATCTATTCCCAGACACAGGTAGTAAGGGTACTCGATATATATTGGGAAGTGACAAGGAGAAAGATACTGACTCTAAAAATGGGTGTATAGATTTTGCTTACTCCATATATTTCCCAAAGACCTATCCCCTTGACATAATCTTACCAAGATAAATGCAGAGACATAGTCAAATCAGGCCTTGGCTCCACAACCCCAGCTAGGGGATCATAAGCCGCTCACTGACTGTGCATCTTGAGTAAGTTTTTGACTGCAGTGAACAGTGACAACTAAGTCCCAGACTTCTTCAGAGCTGTTTCTCTTTTTACCACCCTTGTATGAAGGAGCCACAGTAACCAAGTAGGATCATCTCCTCTTACTTCCCTGATAGTCTTTTCAGCTGGGAGAAAAATACTGGGTTGGCCAAAAAGTTTGCTATTTTTTTTTTTTTTCTTTACAATGGCTCTAGTCATGCTTAGTTGTCTTTAAGTTTATTTGAAACAATTTTGTTAGATTGTATTGTGGCAGCTGTCATATCAGCATGCATTAAAAAAAAAACAACAAAATTGGTGAACTTTTGTGCAGCCATTTTAATATTGAAGATGGAAAACTACACAACATTTTTGACATATTATGCTTTGTCATTTCAAAAGAATGTAAAAACACAACTGAAATACACACACAAAATAAAAGACTCATCCAGTGTATGGAGAAGCTGCTATGACTGATTGAATGCATTGATGTGGTTTGGAAAATTTCTTGGTGCTATTGATACTTTGGTCAAATAATTCTTTGCTATGGGGCTGTCTGATGCATTGGAAAAGGTCCAGCAGCACCCCTGGCCTCTACCCACCAGAAGCCAATAGCAGGAGATAGTTAACATACTCAAAATATACCAATCAACAGAGTTGATGAAATGTGTCTTTCATTTTAAGAAAAAAACTAAACAGACTGTTTAGCCAATCCAATAGCTTGGGCCATTGGATCTGCCAGCATAGATTCCTGGCTATGAGAACCAGAAGTCCACAGTTTTAAATAGGAGTCATTCTGTAGAGACTCAAATGGTGTCAGGAGAAAGGGAAAGGTCTTCAGAAAAAAAGAGTTAAGAAATAAGTTAACATGGACCAGTCTGGTACCATCTCTTGAACTGAATGCTCAATGGACTTCAGAGTAAGTCCTACTTCTTTTCACCTGGAGGGCCAAAAGTATGCAATAGGGAGAATGATTCCTACTATTTCCCACTAAGAATTTTACAAAAGCCACAATAGGAGGTTTGAAGAAGCTATGTAAGTTTATGCACCACTGGAAGGGATATAGACTCCAACAAAGACAATACTTAATGTGATCTCATTCCTCATCCTAATGTGACCTTCATATATGGGAATGGGATAGAAATGTGATGCTATCTCAGAAGAACTCATCACCAGACAATAAAAAATTAATAACCAAAGCTATCTTTTAGGCATACTATGCATTCTTACATGATATTGGGCATGGGGAGAGCTGAGGTGTAAATTAAAGGTGCCCTTCTGACATTAAGTTACAGAGTAATAACAAGCAAACACTTAAAAGATTGGCAACACTGAATAATAGCAACAAAAGAATGTGAGAGGTCAAACATGGTTTTATTTATTTACTCATTTACCTTTTCTAAAAACAGCAAAGAAGCAGGAAGTAGAGAGGGAGTGAAAAGACTATCAGAATAAATGAGAAGGAAGGCAAATTTTAACTTTACTTTATTCCTCTCTCAAATTGAAATTTTGACTAGTGAAAGGAAACTAACTTCATGGAGTCCAGTTTGCCCTTCCTTTTCTTCTTCCGCCATCAAAAAGTAACCAATTCTGTAAGATCTTTAGCAAGGGCTATCTTTTCCATGAAGCCTGAGCTCATTCTAACTCACTGAAGTATTTTCCTTTTCTGAACTCCTTTCTCATTCCCTCCTATTCTGACTTGATTCCCACTTTCAGATGGTGTATATCAGGCCTCAGGGTGGCTAACTGTAAAGTTGGGAGAGAAACTGAAAACCATATGAGCCAACAGTGAGTCCAGGGGTTTTTGGTATCTTTGTGAAAACAATACCAAGAGGGAACATAATCATTTCATTCAAAGAATCAATGAGTTGTCATGTAGAAAGAGGAGCCAGTTTCTTCTTTATTTTCTAGGAACTCAGGCCAAAAAGTAGAAACTTTTGAGGGGATATTTCAGTTTGACAGAAGAAGAAAAATTAATAGCTAGAAGATCCCAAAATAGAACATAGAGTATCGGTCTTCTTTTCAATGGCAATTCTCATGATAAGCACAGCTATAATCCATTAAGGACCCCTTGTACAGGGGATTCTTAAACTGGTCTCCAGGATGAACTAGATTAGATTATTTTAATGATTCATTTGAACTTTAGATCCTATTATATTAAACCTACAGCTAAATTTTATATATAATTTATGTTAAACATTTATGTTAAAAAGTGCTAATAAGAAAAAAGAATCACTTGTATGAATCATTTAGAATTAAGCCTATTTATATTTTAATAAATCTTTCTAGCATATTATGTACATATAAGTTTTTTCAAGAATGGATTCATAATTCATGTTATTCTCCAGTCAGCTTTTCTACCTCCTCAGTAAATTATGAGCATTTTCCTATTTCAAAAGCTACAGGTCTAAGTCATTTTGATAGTTGTATTACAGTTATTAATTTCTTATTGTTAAACATTATTATCTCCAATTTTTCACTGATGTAAATAATGATGAAATACAAGTTCTTATCCATAAAACTTAAAATTTGTCTCCATTTCTTTTGAATATAATTTTAAGAGTATATCTATTAGACCAACTTTATACCTATTCTTAATACTTTTAAGATATGAGATCTTACCCTTGGAAAGCAGGACAAGTTCCAATTCTCAGCAGTTCTATGTGAGAGAGCCTTTCCACCCAAACCCTTGCCAGAACTGAATTCTATCTTTCTTTCTCATCTTTGCCAACTTGACAAATTTATCTTATTTTAATTTGTTTCCTTTTATTATTAGTGAGATTGAGCATTTTTATGAATTTACAAGTCACTTATAATTACTTTTCTGTGAATTTTCTATTGATACCCTTTGTTCATTTTTCTCCTAGAACATTCTTATTTGTGACACCTATTCCTATATTAATGATATTAGTCCTACTTATTTATGCTGTTAATATTTCCATTTTTATTTATGTTTCACTCAGATATTGCTTTTTTTTTTTTTATTTTTTTTAACCAATGTATGGTTGCCTTTCACCTGCCTCCAGCTACAGACCTGGCTTGCAACCTGGTTATGTGCCCTGGCTGGGGAATCAAACCTGCGACCTTTGGGTTTGCAGGCCAGCGCCTTATCCACTGTGCCACCAGCCAGGGCCTTAGATATTGCTTTTTTAACCTTGAGAAGTATTACATTTATATTTGGTTGAATTATTTCTCAGCATTTTCTTTTATAGTTTCTGATTTAACACCATGAGTGGAAAGGTCTTTTTACTTGAAGGTATGAATATTAACTTTTAAAGATAGGCTCTGTATAATTTACTTCTTCGTATGCCCTAACATTTCCCATGTAGTTCTAGACTTATGTTCATTGACTGAGAAGAGGCTCACTGCTAAAAAACAAACAAACAAACAAACAAACAAAACATATACAGTTCAGGCAGATGAATAGACCCTATTATTTTTGTTCTTCCTGATCAGAGCCTTTTAAAATTATATACATTCTTTATCTTCTAACGTATGACTTTAGGTAGACTTATGAAATAAAGTCTCCTAAAAACTGCTTCATTCTTTGAAGAAAAGGGTTGGTACAGAGTCATTTTAGTATTGCAAGATGGATTGATTATTCCATATGTGTGTGTGTACCTATGTAAGCACATGCACACAAATACATACACTCACATACAAATTAAACTTAAAATTGTTTTCTCAATGATAACTCAACTACCTTTGGAGTTTTAAGAACATTGCAAGTTTGTTTGTGTTAATCACCTTCATTGATTTGTGTGGATAGGCTTTGTGTGGATAGCCATTTGCATTATTTAATAAACATTTATAATTATAATTATCAATAGCAGTAATTTATTAAGCACTTTTTAAAGTCACTATGAAGGCAGTTGTGGAGATAAATATATGTATAAAACTGGAAGCAAAGGTGAAATATGTTAAAGAGGGGAGTGACTAGAGATTTTGAAGTCACTGCAGTGGTCAGGGAAAGAGGTGATGAAGGCTGGCACCACCCCAGCAGCTACACCCATGGGAAAGAGGAGAGGGGACACACATGAACTCTGCTACAGAAAGAGGATTGTCAGGACCATTAGGAAGTCAGTTTGTAGGCAAAAGGAGTCAGGCCCATTTGTTAGGGAAAAGAAAAATCATGCCATGAGCAGATAATAAGGGTCATAAAAGGAAAGGTTCAGTAAAAAGATGAGTTTAGTTTTTGATGTCTTCAGTTGAATGAGAATAATGCACATTTGAGTGAAGGATGATACGTGTTTGTCTTTCAGACTATGAGTCTGGCTTTTAGCGTTAACATCACACAAGGAGGAGCACATTCCCTAGCATTCTTGGAGACTTTTACATTGTTATAAAGAAATCTTTGCAAAAGTGTTCCCTGAGAAAGTAGAAGAAGAATTTTCTGAGAGGAATGATGGGAAAACCACTTTGAGATTAAAGGCATAGCATGTGAGAAGGAAAGGATGAATGGGATAGTATAACTCAAAATAAAATGAATTAAATTAATTCAAAAAAGAAATAGTATAATTCTTCAAAGAGCTATGGGTTATTTAGCATTTGTGAAATAAAAAGTAGGATTGTGAGCTTTGAGAGAGGCACCTTGGTTGCCTCTGTCCGAAAGCACCAGCAGCAGCTTCTCAAGTCTCCAGTGAAGTAAAACCATTTGTTATGTCACACTACAAAAACTGGAGTACCAAACACAAATGCCCACTTCATAAAATTATTTTAAGCTTAAAATATTTAGTATATCACCTCACACCAGCACACCATAGCTGTATTGTCATTAACACTAATTATAATTGTAGTTATCCATTATATATACATATTTGCATATAAGCAGGACTGTCAGGTATCCTTTTTTGAACAACTGAAAATGGAAAGTAAATAACTGAATGGTCATCATTCATTTTGTCCCTGCAATCTGAGTTAGAAATTTTTCCTTTGCTCTCACACCTCACTTGGGCTCTTGCTGATAGCACTCATCATCCTATATTGTACTCATTATTGACTTGTACGGGACTCACCCCAAGTAGACTATAATGCTTTGAGGGTGGACACTGCATTTTATGAATCTCTATATATCCTAGAGTTTGGCACAAAATCTGGTACAAAGAGTAGACAATAAATATTTATTAGATAAGTAAATATCTTACAAACATATGGTGGTCAACTTGGGCAAAAGGATAAAAATCAGCGGTCAATTCAACTCTTTTTTTAAAAGATAAAATAACAGTACAGATGTTAAATAATATGTCCAGTATCATCCAGTTGATTAGTGGGAGAGCATAAATTGAATCTAATTTTTTTTTTTGAAATGCAGTTCCCACTATCTTCCACATTTCCTGCATTGAATTAGACAACAAAGGATATTTCAACAAAATCATCAGTGAGATTTTGCTCACTCTGAAGTTTTCTGTGAGACGCAGTAATAACTCTTAAAGTTCATGAATTTCCAGGAAGAGGAAGGGGCAGCCTACGGAAAACCACAGACAGGAATTTATCAGGGAACTTATCTTGAAGCTTGGCCGCCTAGCAAGTGCACCTGCAGTGGGGCATCAAAGAGAAACATACAACCACAATAAGACTTGTTTTTTTCTTTTTTCTAAGAGTTAGTTTCTGCTGGGGGTTATGAGGAATGAAAACGCTTCCAGGAGAGACTGCTTGGGCTAATGAAACTTTAGAACCCCAAACCAAATTTTGCCACAGAGGGAGAGGGCTGTGCTAGTTTTATCAGCGCACAGCTGTGGCAGGCGGCTTGGAAGGAAAGAAACAAAATTAAGAAACGACACTTTCTCTTTACCACCAAGCCCCACTGATTTCAAATCTGCTCAATGAGAGTGCAATTTAAGAACCATCTGGCACATTGGGGAGGTATAAGGAAGTGAACCTGGGAACACACCTGGTGGGGCCCACACGTGATTAGGTCTGATGTGTAATGTGCCCAAATAGACATTGCTTCAAAGACAAACACAGGCACATACTCAAGGTCTCTCAGTCTCAAAGCCAGACTCCTAGAGGTGCAAGTGAGAACTCGGATCATTCCTCCTCCACACACATACACACATGTGCATGCACACGTAAATACCCACATAGATTTGCACTGATCAACAATTCAAGGAAAAGAGAAAAAAAGTAAGGGAATAAGACAATCCCATTTTGCCAAAGATAAGAACATATAGCTGAGTGAGTTTATATTGTAAATAAAAGTGAAAAGTGACACTTGAAGAGAAGAGAGAAGGGTGGCAATGATATAGTATAATGCACTGGGATTTTTGTTTTTTAAGATGTTCAAGTAGGAAAACATCAAGTGTTGTTCACACCATAAGCTGAAGCTTGTTAGTTCCCATTGGGGTGAAGGATGGGGTACATGAGAATGATCTCTTTGGGGGAAATACACTTTTGCCAGCAGTTTAGGCACCACCAAGAGAGGGTTCCAACATGGGGAGCTTCCGCTTTAAGCCACTGTCTTTGGTAAATACTTAGTTTTATTTTTTTAAAAATCAAATGTGGGTTAATGATCACCCTATCTTACCTACCATGATGGCATGGGGTGTGGATCACATCCTTTAGCCCATGTCAATGTACCTTAGGATCTCTAGATACTACTATATCGATACAAGGCTTGAAGCTAAATGCAGATGCTTACTATGTATATTTGAAACTACTGCTCTCCCAAAACTGAATTCATTGTTTTGTCCTGTTTTGTTCTTTACATCAATTGTAAGCTCTGAGCCCTGGCTGGTAGCACAGTGGTTAAGGTGCCGGCCTGCGAACCCAAAGGTCGCAGGTTCGATTCCCCAGCCAGGGCACATGACCGGGTTGCAAACCAGGTCTCCAGTCAGGTCTGTGGCTGGAGGCAGGTGAAACGCAACCATACACTGATGTCTTTCTCCCTCTCTGCCTCTTTCCCTTCCCCTCTTTCTAAAAAATAATGAAATAAAATCTTTAAAAAAAAAAAATTGTAAGCTCTGCTGACCTCCAACTGAGTTCTTGGTTTTGCTTAAATTTATGACAAAAGTTGTTCATTGACCCCCGCTGTTTACCCTCTGGTACAGATTATTCTTAGTTGTTTTCACAAGGAGGGAAGAGACAGTTAAAAACCATTATTAAAGATCCCAAATCCACACATTCAACCTTGTCTAGTTACCTGGCATGACCACAGGAAGGGTTAGCGGGGATAATGTCAACAGCAAATCAGGAACATCCATGGCTTATTACTACATGGCTGTGGTCCCAGACTTTAAGAGCTGGGTTGCACTATGTCTGAAGGCTCAGTAGTAGTAAGGATGAAAAAGAACAATTCGGCTCCCCTCCCCTGAACTTTGATAATTTAATGCTTCAACAAAGAGATGAAGCAGCAGACAAATGCAGTGGAAAGCTCACCAAAGCATGTAAGTGTTTCTTTCCCAAGTATCAGCTGCTAGCTTAGCCCTCCACTGCCTGCCTTTTCCCTGTGATCCTCTTCCTGCCCTGGTTAGATACCACAAGGGCCGTGAGCCTTCACTACTAAGAGGCATCTCAGAGCAGGTTTATTTCTAAGCAGCAGATTTCCAAAAAATGATTAAATGGCGGATTTCATACAGGGCTACAGGGCACAACACCTAATAATGCAAGAGTTTTTAAAAACCCTTCATGATGTCATAAGCTTCAGGGCCTGGCTGGCACCTGGATGGAAAAATGTTGTTGGACTTAAATTATGCTAGCGTTGCTCTCAAATGAGGTCTTGAACTCCTGCTGGTGAGTGGATTGCACTGTTTGTATTAACTAAGACCAGATCCATGTAAGAACAGTAGTTTAAAGATGCTATCTGCTGAAGACTTTGTACTATATTAGTCATGTTCTGCTTTACTTCGCTGGTCATGGATTGTGAACATATTTGAGTTTGACCAGAGACCGGGAGAAATTTCAGATGAGGAGAGTGTCAAAAAAGTCAATACATAAATGAATGTTTTGGCAATCTGTAAAAACAATTCCTTTGGAAAAAGAAACAAAAAACTCAACCTCAGTATGTGCAAGTGGGTGATTCATACATTCCATGGAGTAAAAATGTTGAATTCTGAAAGCCTTTAGGCTGTGATTTTCTTGTCTCTCCCCTGTAACTTAAAATAGATGGAGGGAAAAGACAGCAGAGAGAAGGAGGGGGATTAAATGAATCAAGAGGGAGACTGTCAAAGCCGCTATAAAGTCTGCAGGAAGGCAATAGCAGTAAGGAAAAGTAAAAAGGCTACAGTCATAAAGATGATGGCATTTGTGAAGCAGTGGGAAGAAATGTCAGGAGGGGTGCTTTCTAAACGTGAATAATATAGGAGTTAGACATTTCACATTCCAGATTATTTTATTGGTTCAGCCAATCCACCTTGTACTAAATTTTGCATGTGCAAATAATTGGGTGCTTCCATAGAAAGGCCTTAAAAGCTTAGATAATCCATTTATTTTATTACTCTATATCCATCAAGAAATATTATTATTATTTTTAGATTGAACTAAGAATGTTTTATAAGATTAGTTTCAGTTTATCAACATGTTTCTCTAAGACAGTTGTTTCTTAGCCTAGCTGAGATTTTGGATTGCTTAGGGGGATTTTTAAATTTTTTAATATATGAGGTCTGTCCCAAAAGTATTGGCCACGTAAACTTTTAATTATGTTGACATTGGCTCTATAGTTTTGGGACAGACCTCGTAAATTCTCAGAGGCTATTCAAAATTTCATGCGTCCAGAATTCAGAATTTTGGAGGTGATATATTTGGGGATCTATACAAAGATCTGACCTATTTGGGAATTGTAATTCTGAACCAATATAAGGAAATTAATTTAATCAGTAATTTTTTGATACACTAAAAAGGCAAAGTTGTATTCAGTAGTTACCACTTAAATATTGAAGAACTAAAAAAATGAGCACAGCCCTGGCTAGTGGCACAGTGGATAGGTGCCAGCCTGCGAACCAAAAAGTTGCTGGTTCGATTCCCAGCCAGGGCACATAAACAGGTTGCAAACCAGGTCTCCAGCCAGTCCTGTAGCTAGAGGCAGGTGAAAGTTAACCATACATTGATGTTTCTTTCCCTCTCTGCCTCTCTCACTTCCCCTCTCTCTGGAAATAATAAATGAAAAATCTTTCATAAAAGAGCACACAAGAGATAATTATTTTATTTTTTATTATTTGCATGATGGTAAGGCAAGCAATAATTATAAGACCAGTTTTGGTAAAATAGCTTTAAAAATAATATCCTTTGAAAAAAGATAATTATACATGAGCAAAGAAAATAATAAAATATACAAATTAAAATGAAATGGGAAGAGCAGAACCACTGGACTAGAATTCAGAAAAAATCTGCTCAATGTCATTTTAAACAGGAAAACTAGTTCAGGTCCCTCTTCTATAAAAAATGTCAATTGGATTAAAAAAAAATTCTAAGTCTCTTCAAATTCTAATAGTAATTCCATGAATCTTGAGATTATTGTATTTTAGAGACAGACTATGGTGAAATAACTTAATTTGATATCTGAGTATATGTTAAATATTCTTTTAAATGATCTCCCAATAATTAACATCACCTTTCTTTGTTATAAAAAGTGGTGATTCCTTTACAGTCCATCAAACCTGGAACTAAAAGCCCATCATAAAGGCTAATTTATTTTTAAATAAAGTCTTTTAAAGATTCAGCCCTAAGTTTTATAGATTTTCACCTTTTTTGCATACTTCATTCACATTCACATTATTTACTGTTAGGCTATAGTAACAACTATGGTGAACTACACATTTTGATGTATTTATTCACTCATTCATGCATTAATTGAATAATGTTGAACGGGTACTTAAAGTGTTCCAGAACTATATTAGGTCCAATGGATAGACTGGGAATACGATCAAGTGTGTTTCCCCACTCCCTCAAAGCTTTATGAGCTAGTGGATAAGAAGTCATTTATTACATGACATTGTAATCAATATTAAATTGCAGTTGTCAAGGCCTTCAAAAGGAGAAGAGGAATTTAAGCTGATGATGAAGAGTCAAATGTCATGTCTTCTGATAAGTAGAACAGTCCTGGGCAAAGACATAAGAACATTTAAGGCAGAAGAATTTCTATGTATAAAAAGCCCAGTGGTTGAAGATAATGTGGAAAGTATAAAACACAAACAAAAAATAAAAAGGCTAGGGAAACTGAGGACCAGAAAGCAAAAGGGAGATGTTTTAGGATCAAGTTTAACTGGTAGTTAGAGGAATGATCATGCAGACCCTGAAGGCTATCTGTGTTTCCCAGTTCTGTTTGTCAAATATTTTCATATTTTTCTGGACTCATGGTAGCATCAGACCTCCCTGCCCTTGGGAATTAAGTGAGACTCTATGACTTCCTTTGATTTTAG
The DNA here is from genome assembly GCA_004026585.1 of Noctilio leporinus. Taxonomy (NCBI): domain Eukaryota; kingdom Metazoa; phylum Chordata; class Mammalia; order Chiroptera; family Noctilionidae; genus Noctilio; species Noctilio leporinus. The sequence continues at coordinate 589,724 of PVIW01000300.1, forward strand.
ACTTCTAACAGATGTGCAATAGTATAATACTGTGATTTTATTTTGTGTTTCCCTAATAAGTAATGATATTGAACAGTTTTCATGTTTTTATTTCTCATTTGTGTATCTTTAATGAAGTGTTTGTTCAAATCTTCTGCCTTTTGTTTTGTTAGTTAGATTGTTTGTTTTATTATTATTAAGTTGTAAAAATTCTTTATATATTTTGGATAGTTGTCCTTTATCAGATGTGTTTTTCAAATTTGTCCCTAATTGGTGGTTTGTCTTTTCTAAATTGTGCCTTTTGACAACCCAAAGTTAATATTTGCGATGAATTCCAATATATCAAGCTACTATTTAACACCCTTTTTTTAATAAGAGAGCTGAACAGATAAAGAACCCATGTGTATATTTTGTAAGAAATGTATAATATTTAATATAAAAATATTTCCAAAAGAGGCATTCTATGTTGGATAAAAACACTGTTTTATTTTTGCGTGTGTGTGTGTGTGTGTGTGTTGGGGGGGTGCTAGATATGTTCATTCTCAAGTTCATAAGGAAAAATAAATAAGTAAGATTAGGGAAGAACATCTTGAAGAGGTACCCTGATGAGGTAGTCTCACAGCATGTTAAAGTATACTACAAAGTCTGTATTTAAAACACTATGGTAAATGTACCACAGCATGGTATTTCTTAGGCTATTTCTTTCAAATTTGGGCTATTATAAATAGTGTTGCTATAAACATAAGAGTGAATACATATTTTTTGTATTTGTGTTTTGGGATCCATGGGGTATGTTCCCAGAAGTGAAATCACTGAGTCAAAAGGGAGTTGCTTTTTTTTAAAAAAGGTTTTATTTATTATTTTTCAGAGAGAGGGGAAAGGAAAAAGGAAGAGAGGGAGAGAAACATCAATGCATGGTTGCCTTTCACCTGTTTCCAGCTACAGACTTGGCTGGAGACCTGGCTTACAACCTACTTACGTTGCCCTGACTGGGAATTGAACCAGGAACCTTTGAGTTCACAGACTGGCACTTTATCCACTGTGCCACCAGCCAGGGCCTCGGGAGTTTCATTTTTAATTTTTAAAAATTTTCCACAGCTTTTGCACCAGACTATATTCCCATCAACAGTGCACTAGGGTTCCTTTTTCTCCACATCTTCCTCAACACTCATTTGTTGATTTACTGATCTGCAGCCATCCTAACAGGTGTGAGGTGATAGCTTATTGAGGCCTAAATTTTCATTTCCCTGATGATTAACTATGTTCAGCATTTTTTTCATGTGTCTGTGAGCCCTCTGTATGACCCCTTTGTAGAAACACCTATTCAGGTCTTTTGCCCATTTTAAATTATGTTGGTTGTGTTCCTGGTTTTCAGTTGTATTAGTTTTTGTATCTTTTGGAGATTAAATCCTTGTCAGATGTACCAATTGTGAAAATGTTGTCTCATACAGTGGGTTCTCTATTTGTTTTGCTGATGGTTTCTTTAGTTGTGCAGAAGCTTTTTAATTTGATGTAGTTACATTTGTTTATTTCCTGCTTTGTTTCCAGTGCTTTAGGAGGTATATTAGCAAAAAAATTTCTATGTTGAATATCTGAGATTTTACCACATATGTTTTCTTCTAGGATTTTTAAGGTTTTGTGACTTGCATTTAAGTCTTTTATTCATTTTGAGTTTATCTAGTTTCATGTTTTTTACATGTCTAGTTTTCCCAGCACCATTTATTGCAGAGACTGTCTTTGCTCTATTGTATGCTCTTGATACCTTTGTTAAATATCAATTGTTCATACAGGCTTGGGTTTATTCCTGGGCTCTCTTTTCTGTTACATTGATCTGTATGTCTGTTCCTGTTTCAGCCAGGCTGTTTTGATTACAGTGGCCTTGTAGTATAGTTTTATAGCAGGAGTTGTGATGCCTCCAGTTTTGGACCTCGATAAAATCACATTATGTGAATTAAGCCAGTTAGTGAAAGAAAAATACCACATGATCTCACTTAAGATCATATATGTGGAATATAATGAACACAATAAATAGACAAACAAAATAGTAACCAAAGAATAGATACATTAAAAATACTGAGAGCTTCAGGAAGGGAGGCGGGAGATGGGGCGAAAGATAGTAAATGTTTTAACCAAAGAACATTTATGCTTAACCCAAGGACACGGACGAAAACACGGAGTTTGGCTTGGGGAGGGAAGAGGCTGGGGCTGGGTGAAGATAGGGAAGGGGAGAAAAGGTAGGAACAACTATAACAGCACAAAAAAATAAAAATAAAATACAATGGTATTAGAACACGTAAAGCTAGTTCCATTAATAGGACAGAATAGGAGACCCCTAGAATGAACTCATGCATATATGGAAGTTAGGTATAAAATAAAGGTGATGTTTCAAATAAATAACTAGGGAAAAGTTGACTTTTAATAAATGGTCTTAAAAGTACAGGATAGCCATAAAAATTTTGTTACTTACATTGCACCCATATCTGAAAAAATTTCAAGTAAGCTCAGATAAAAATATTTTTAAAAGACCTGTAAAGTACAATATAAAAGGTGAATGTTTTAATAATCTGCAGGTATGGAAAGCCTTTCTCACATGATTCAAACCTAGAAGCAATAAAAAAAAAAATTTAATATAAAAAAAGCAATAGGAAATTATGTAGTAAAAGCACCATGAGGAAACTGAAAATATAAATGACAAAAGAGGAAATATTTCAAAATTACATTAAAGAAAATTTCCCTAAAATATAAAACATTCTAAAAACAGAGGTAACATAATTCCAAACCTAGTAGAGAAAAATAGATGAAAGATAGAAACATAAAGTACATAGGAAAAAAGAAGGGTCCTTTAAGTACATAAAATTATTTTTTTTAAATTTCAGTTAAGAGAAATGCAGAAGAGTACTTAGAAATATTATTTTTCACCAAATTATTGAATGGAATTTAACAGTATAAAACAAAACTACATGTGTATCTTTTCCTTTACGCAAAATTTCTATTTTGAAGGAATCTGTCCTGAAGATACACTTGAACAAACATGCACATTTTTTTCCTCTGTTCAACAATAGGGGTGATTAAATGAAATCAATGCTACTGTACAATAGAGAGCCATGAGACATCAGAACATAAGGGGGATTATCTCTGTGCTGATTTGCAGTGATGTTCATTGTGCATTATTAAAGGAACAAGCCAAGGCTCCAAATAATATTCATATGATAATTTCACTCATGCAAGCCAGTGGCTCTCAGTTGGGGTGATTTTGCTCTTCAGAGGATATTGCACAGTGTTTGGAGATATTTTCGTTGTCATAATTGGAAAAGTGTTACTGGTACTTTTGGGTACAGGTCAGGGATGTTTAGACCAAACCAATACAATAAAGAATTAACAATTTATATATGTAGCAATCAGATCTTGGTGTTGTCACTAAAGGGATCAAGGATTATTTTGGAAATTGATGGGTACAAATCTGAGATAGGACAAATATAAACTGAGCCTGGACTATCTTCCTGTGTTGGAAAGCAAAGGTGCACTCAGCTTCCAGTAGGAGCGTGCCAACATTAATCAGAAGCCAGCTTGCAGGAGCTTCCACTGACCAAGATTGGAATATGGAATAAAGAGTTGCATAAAACTAATGTCTATATTATCTACACAACACTGAATATGTATTTCATTTATTTAGTGGCAAGTCAGAGGTAGAGATGAGACAGAAATTGGGAAGGATAAAAGCACATGTTATCACCATTAGCAGGGGTAATTATACCAAATCCATGCCCTAGAAGAGGAAGAAGAAAGAGGAGGGGAGGTATCATTGGCAATTATGTTTTCCCATACAGTTGGTTCCCTTTGAATTTTGCTAATATTTTCTTTAGCTGAACAGAAACTTTTCAATTTGATATAGTCCCATTTGTTGATTCGTTCTTTGATTTCCTTTGCCCTTGGTAAAGTATCAGTAAACATATTTTTGCGTAGGATATCCGAAAGTTTACTGCCTATATTTTTCTCCAGGACCTTT